>JAWWMK010046632.1:0-10678 GCA_035047105.1 Galeopsomyia nigrocyanea
CACCCACCTAACCTTCTATGATAATATAACGTGGCTGGTTCCATGCATTAGACATTGGTTGTCTGGAAGTATGCGTTAGACATTTGCATCAGTGGCTGAAACCATGCTCTAAACGTAAATATGTATATATATCTATAGTATACCTTGTACTACCTACGTGAATTCTACTTATACATTTAATCTGTATATACATACTTTTTTATATTATAAATTATCACATATACATAAGAAGCAATATGTAATCGTCAGACTTAGATAAATTTTAAACGAAGATAATACTCCGTTTTCATTCATTTCTTGTAACTCCAGCAACTTACCCGTCAATATCCTAAAAACTCTGAGCCCAAGAAGATCCTTGATCAAGTTAGATAGGCGACCATTTATAAATAATGCGCATAGCACGTCGACCGGTAATTATATGTCCGCGTGTTAGTTCCTCTCCAAGATCAAATCGAGCGACCAATTGAATAGGAACCATATTTTGAAAGGGCAGAGTTGGTTAGCGGTTACGAATAACGCTGCGCTCTCTAGAAAAGCATAATGATAAAGTAACTAGTTCACTCGGCATCAAGTTTATTCACCTTAACGATATTAATAAAGACCCACTCCCGCATTAATTTATTTAGCAGATTTATAGAAAATAATAGTCTTGGGTTGTTTATTGAATTTTATTGAACAAAACGAAATTCCGGTACAGCTATTAGTCGCAGACACATACATAAGGTAACTGAGGCTACATACTTGTTTATTTTTCAATAGGTATCAATACTGAAAAGACAAAGTCGTCGCAATAAATTATATTAATCCACATTTAGAGAAATAGCTAAGAAACACGCCTGCTAACCGACTTGCACTCGCGACCCCAGTCCGGACCGTATATCTACAGTAACATAAACCATTCTGAACATGCGGATGGGCAGACAGGGCGGGCAGTAGCAATCGATAGTTTTAACGTACGTAAGGCCCTCTTCCCGAACATCACAGCGAAGCAGTTTGACGGTAGTATCATGAAAGGTAGTATCCATGGCAGCGGCGGGAATAGGCACTCCTATCGCCTGAACTATCAAGATAAAGTGCTGGAAATAGATAGGAAACAAATAAGTAGAATAAGTAAATGGAGTTATTAATGAATAACGACATCATACCTTGCCATTGGGACATCGCAAGCGAATTGACTGTGTTCGCCCGCCGAAGAATAACCGAACTCATCGAGGACACTCCATTTGAGGGTACAGTTCACGCATCAGACGAGGCCTGAGGTGAGCCGACAAGCGAAGAATTGGACTGATGTATCGCCGGCGTCCCAGCTACAACAACAAAAACAGTTTAGCAAAAAAAAAAAAAGAAATAACAAAAATTATAAAAAATCATCAATGAAACAAATACTCACGAAATGATGGATGGGACAACATACGGGTAGAAATAACTCGCCATCGGTAGTCATTAAATATCGTGTCCAACCATCAAAACGGCCCCAACCTATTTGGAGAGTATCGTAAGCCACTTCGATGAACATATCTAAACAAACAAGGAATCCTTAGATAGGTTTTTTATAACAGACACTCCTGCGTACCTATTTTATAACCACATGCCTTGCACGTGAGAGAGTCCACGGTCAAAACACATCCGACTACACCGAAACGACGGTTGTCCTCACTCGTATAAGCTACGGTCGCTTCAAAATTGTAATAATTGGATGTCGCTTCTTCAATCATCAGTGCCTCATACTCAAATAACATCCTGCGTAGTTCACTAGTCTTTACTAGAGTGCAACCCATAATGTGGACCTCTGCTACATCCGCACTGATCAGCAGCTAAGAAAAGACTAAACAACATGGTTGCGACCATTTGCAGCATAGAAAGAACTTACAGCATCAGCAGTGGAGTGCTATGAGAGCCGACTCGGCTCCAGCGTAACACGAGCGCATCTCTCTCAACACACGCACACATACACACACAAATACTCATGAGAGCGGTCACATAGCTAAGTGCAATTTAATTTATTAGCGGCAATTCATATATAATTGTATTCATATATAATTCATATATATTTCATATATACGATACACGTCAAATCCCGTGAACCCAGGAGCTCGACAATACTTATACAAATAATCCTGGCAAGAAAATAAATTAGTAATAGTCATTCCTTAGAGAATCTTGATCCAGATAATATCCTGTGTCTAATCCGGCCCGCACCACAATATGCAGCATTTCGAAACCTTCATGACAAGGGCAGCTAATAATCTTTACATAAGACATCTCCTCTCGAAGGTTAAACAGCGGAAAGTACAGCACCGTGGGTAAGTCTCCGCTGGAAGAAGAATATTGTAAGGGCGAAACTTCAGGTGTAGGGGAAGCCCCATCATGAATAACCACCATAAAGGGCTAAAAGATATACGGAAATTACAAAAACTGTGGCGCGTAAAACAAAAACAAAGGGTAAGCCTACACGCAAACCAGGACAGAGTAGGGAAGCGGCAAGCATCCACCCGCCGAACATAATCGTCCGGCGGTACTGTGAGAAGAGTCCGGGAAAATCACTGTCATATAGAGGAGCGAATTTTGTTTGCAGCAAGGGAGCCACAAAAGAGCGGGGTTCAAGCTACAACAAATTGATAAACAAGAGGAAAACAAAAAAAAAAAAAAAACAAACAAGCACAATAATCTTATACTTACGAAATCATGTGTAGAACACATCACAGGTACAGTCAAACGACCAGACTCAGTCAGCAAATACCTTGAAAAAGGATAACAAGCAGTCGCTTGCCCCCAGTGTCCGAACAAATGATCCATCTTGCACAGTTGCATCAACGAATTCCGCACTAGATTACACGTGCGACCTACCAATCTCACTGTGGCATTCTCGACAAAGCAGCAAATCTTCTTCCGCGTGGGGATGCATAACAAAAAACCGTTGCAAGGTAATACTCTTGTAACCCACAGACTGTTCGAAGGCAGGGTAATTGTCCTGTGAATTCTCATACGCCTCATGAAAAATTAAGTTGTAAAATTGCGTGTGACTAGACATCTCGATTGCTGCCTCAAGCCTCGAGCAAGGCCACACTGCGACTGTGTGCAGGAGTCATAAGCGCCTAAAGTAGCTTGAGCACCTGGAAGGGGAAGACTAGGACTTTGCTGAAACAAAAAAAAAACCACTTTCACGAGCACCGGCGCTCTGCTCAGCATAAAATAACCACTGCCATCGGAGCATAACGCAATAAGCGTATTCGAAGCCTTACTAACCCGTATCGACACCCGGCACCTGTAGAAAATTTTTAGGCAACCGTTCGAGAAAGCATTCTCCACTCTATACACAGTCATACTAGTAATCAACATGCGAACTAATAACAATAATTATGAAAATATTTATTAAGGAAAACACATCTACGAACACAACCAATAATATCTCATCAAAACTTCTTGAGTCTGGTACTCTGCAATCGTTTTTCCAATCGCTACTTCTACTTCAATAATTTTTAACGTCTTGTGACAAGGACATCCGATAGGTCGCGCAAACACAATACCGTCCTCATACAAAGGGCAGCGGATATCGACTATTATAGGCTCGATCCCGCTAGCCAACATCAAAATGCGTTCTCGCAGTAGTGGGGGACGCCGATTGCGGTTATGCACACTCACGATAAATACCTATAAGACACCCGAATTAGAACACGACAACACTTACGAAGACCTAGTACTTCGACGGCACTTACTCGACCAAATGGACACCGTAAGTAAGCTACTAGCATGGGTCCTCCAAAGAGTATCCGTATGCGATCCGAACGCATCAGACCTGGAAACAAGGGCAGCAGCATCTCGCGATTGGGGCCCTTTAGACCAGGTATAATGCACAATCTACTACCTAACTATAAAAATGGAAAATTGAAAGTTAGGGTTAGTTAGTCTTCCTGCTGGGCTAAAAACTTACAAATCCATGCTTAGGACAAATCACGGGTATGATTAATTCAGCGGATTCAGGCATTAGGTAACGAGCTCTCCAGGAATTAATACCCCAGCTACGGCCCAAATGGCCCACAAGAACGTCAATTGTTACATGTGTAAACAAACAAATATATATACATATAATGTGGCAAGTCGCCAAAAAGTTAAGCGCATATCGACTCACATAGAAAACTGCTACACTCCTTGCAAGTCAAGACCTCCTTCGTCGAGCGTAAACCGGCTACACAAAAAAGTTGCCGAGATAGACTGCTATAGTTTGATAGCTCCTCGAACCTATCATAGTTTAGACTTGAGGACTCAATTTTCAGAGCCTCATAAACCTCGTAGAAAGAAACCACACTTGCAGAGCTAGCCATCTTATCGGAATAACAACGAGCGCTCGACTGAAGAGAATATAAAGTATACAACAAGCATGAGTAGGTAGAGAAAATAACAGACTCAGCATGTCCCCCCACAGTAGCGCCGCGCTGATACCTGCGAAACGACGGGTTTTATATAATAGCGCGACAAAACATTTTTATATTACCCTGTTAGGAATAAATGGCTCTTCTATTGCAGGTTCGCCGTGGCCTACGACTGGAGCGTCAGGCCATCCGTGCAACCAATCCATCAGAACCCTGGATTGGTATTGGAAAAAGTGGATACGCTGGCAACCACAATGATAACATAGAAAATAATTAAGAAAATAGATTTGAAGCCTCGTCAGCTAACTCAGTTACACAATCAGTTAGCGGACGCATGGCGGGATTCAAACCGGGTATCAGACATGTTGGAAGGCAACCAGCCAAGCGCGCGAAGAGTGAAAAGGGCATGGTTCTCTGCTATAGAAAAAGCAAGTAAATTCCTTTTTGATACCCTTGACGAGGATTCGGAAACAGAATTAAAGGAAATCCTCAGTATCTCCGCGAATGACACAAATATATTAGCCAATTTGGTAGCAAACTAGACGGATCTAATTGCCGCAGAATTCGGAGTTCTCCACTCAAAAGCAGATGAACTTCAGCAGGCCATATTCAAAATGAAAAGCGAGGAAACGCGCATCGTTGATAATTCACTTATCGCAGCAGCAGTCGGACTTCTAACAGATAATATCCTTCAATTTGAGCTAGACGTGGAGACTCACAGAAGCCATACTGTTCGCAACACAAGGAGCGGTACATCCCAAGTTTATATCACCGGATCAGATAGAGAAATCTGCAAGCGTAGCATCAAATACTGTTTCAGATACGACGTTCCCCATTACGGGAGAAGGGAATTCTGTCGCGGAAATTTTAGAAATATCGGACGTCACCATTTTGCTGTCGGATTATCAACTTATATACCATATAGCGATACCCCTTATCAATCACACACGATTCACCTTGTATCGCCCTATGCCCTTATCAATCCATCAAAAATCACTTAATGTTACGAACGCGTTTGCCTATATCCGGCCCGAGTCGCCATATTTCGCCATTAGTCAGACGCTTAGCGCCTACATGCCAATGACCGGCGATACACTGCGCGATTGTAAGGGGTTGCAGGGGCTTTACATTTGTAAAAATATAAACGTAGTATCAGCAACAATTCTCCATACGAAGTACGACTCGCAATCGATGAAGACTTGCAGGATTTGACCTCTTGTAAAATTAAAATCATAAAATTGAATGACACGTATCGGGCGCACACGGATGCAACCAACACTTGGATCTATTCAACCAGTTCATCGGAACACTTATTTGTAACCTGTAAAAAATCATACGACTATACTCTTACAATCTCGAAATGCGGTACACTACATCTACCATCGGGATGTATTGCTAGAACAAATGACGTGCGACTTGCAGCATCTCGCGAGATAGTCACAACCTTGAAAGCCACCATATTTAATAGTACAAACCTTGATATTATGTCTATACTTCAAAATGTCAATGTCACACACCCTCACTTCATTCAAAATATTTTACGTGATACTGAGCCATTAAAGGGTTCATCACCACGGGGTAACATTCTCGCCAGATCGCTCAAGTCAGGTCATAACTTCGACGACATAATGTCGAAAGCCCGTAGTTTGAGAAGATACCAAGACAACTTAAAAATTTGATAGCATGGAATCTAATTTTACATACACCGGCATAGTGGTGTTAATACTTTTTATAGTTATATTGGTCTTATGGAAATTCCAAACTTGTGGCGGGTCCCGGCTACTAAAACGTCGTAGATTGATTTCAGGTAACCGTTATCACCGCCGATCAGCTTCACAACCAACCGTGGCCTTCCATGCACACGATGGAATCTCAATGCAACCCTTACCTAGTATGTTGGCCATCCCGTACACAAACGCGAGCCTACCCAATATACGACAAATAGTGGAAGGACACAAAGTTGATCCCCACCACATGGCTCAGCGTAGGGACAGTATTGAAGCAACTCAATCAAGCTACAGCATCAAGATGATTGAGGAACCATAACGACAATTACATCGCCCACAACACTTTGAAAAATCTTACCGTTGCAAACTATTAGCATATTTTAAAATCTTACTGTTGCAAACTATTATTAGATTTCAAAATCTTACCGTTGCAATCCAATATATAAATTATATCATACATAAACACTTACACAAACATAGATTATATGTATACTAACACAACTATAATAATAAACAAATTTTATCCTTGGGATAATTATGCTAACATACACATACATTTATAGCATAATAATGATTATTTTTGTATTGGAGAGAGAGAGGGAAACAACAATAACTTGTGCAATACCAATAAAATTGAGACATTATCGAAGAGCATTAGCGAGGATTTTTTTCATATTTTAAGTACACTTGCTGACTCTTCTTTAGAATTAAGTCATGAGATATAACAAGATGCATCGTATTTCGAAACACTTGTCGTGTCTCTCTTAGAATTAAGAAGACAATGTAAATTAGATTAAGAACTTTTGCGCTTTATCTTACAACTTAACTTGCGAATTATTTACCTTATTTTTGAGACCGTTGGGTCAATTTAATCCGCAATTGAAGCGATGATTACGATAACCATGATACAAATACATATACAACTTCTTCCGCACCAAATATATGCGATGATTGATACTTGAAATCGAACATAACTATTGCCATAACAACTTTGTTTTTAACCCAGCTTTAGAATCGACTCATAGAGGAACCAGCGAGGGACACTGCTCCGCCACTGGTTGTTCTATTCGGTGCAAAACGCCGGAAGGTTACTTGTCGCCTTTTGTTCACTGCGATTAGATTAAGTATATGGTAACGCAAGGGTTTGACCCTATCAGACTCTTGGGTTATCATCTCAGAACTTTTGTAAAAGGCTCAGCAAGATGTAGGAAAAGATTTTTTGTTTTGTTTGTTTCTTGCCTTGCCCTGTACGACGGTGCCTTCTGTTGTGGCTTGCCCGATCGTCGTGGGCGCCGATCCCGCGGCCTCGGACGTGTAACGTGTGGTTACTCCACGGACCTAAGTTCAGAGAGTAGCGACCATTGACCTGCTGACTAAGCTATGCATTGCACCACCTTACGCCACACCGTCGTATCAATGACCTCTCAACGTCACAACGGCATCCAACCGCCTGGAAGAGTTTCGATCCTTCCACGCGATTGCACGTGCCCCCTACCACTCCGACGTATACGCGTATTGCGTACGGCGGCACTCGAGGCCTTATAATGGCACCCTCGAGCGCCGCTCGCTCTCACTTTACTTCCGTACGATCACCAGTACACATGACTCTCTCAATCCGAGTCTACTAGCCAGAGGCTAAACGGGATACGCGATCTCTCTCTCCAAGTATATCCAACTCTAAGTAATAAACCAACCATCTAACCTATCCCACCGTCTACTTATTTCTCACACACCCTTCACGCCAACATCGCCTAGTCTCGGCTAGACGATAGGCCGGAATCCAAAGAACCCTCAACAGCGTGTGGTCCAGCCGTCACGGAGAAGTCACCACACGTGACAGACATTTTTATACAGGATACAGAAAAACAGAAAAATATGCGCACAGAGCGCACTACTCAACGCTAGTATACAATTACGATGAGATCAAACAATATATCAATGCAAAATATTTATGTCCACCGGAAGAATTGTTAAGATTAAATGAATATGAAATATATTAAATGTCACATACTGAATGTTATTAGTATAAATCTAGAAGTAACGTAAACGAACCATTTTGCGGTAAAATTGTGATTGTTTTAGGTGATTTTAGACAAACTCTACCAGTTGTTCTATATGCAAGTCGTACAATGATCATTGAAAACCCAGTTAAAAATAGTCACTTGTGGCAGGTATTTATTCGTATGACTCTAACTGAAAATTTACGAGCCACTGATGACGACCAAATTTTTAAAAAGCGGCCCTTAAGAATGAGCGAAAGTAAAAGAACAACTCAATATTAAGAAGATAATGAATTACTTGAAATAGCCAATAAAATGATTACTACTAACAAAGACATCGTCAAAGAAATATTTGGAACAAATTTAAAAGTAAACGATGACACAACAAACAAGAAAGTTATTTTGACTTCAAAAAATGATGATGTGATGCAAATTAACTATGAGATATTACAATCGACTGAATACTGAAGTATACATACAGCGGAAAATGATAGTAGGGAAAACTTAAATGTGATGTTACCGGCAGAATTTCTAAACAAGAGAACGCCAAATGGTCTATCACCTCATAAATTATACTTGAAAGTAGGAGCGATGATAATATTATTGAGAAATCTGAATCTTAACGAAGAACTATGCAACGGAACAAGATTGGCAGTAAAAAAAGTTGCATAAATATTCTATTCAAGCTGAAATTGTAAGTTGAACACACAGAGGGAAATCGGTATTGATACGAAGAGTATGCTTAACACCATCAAAAGAGGATTTACCATTCAATATGAAACGCAAACAGTTTCCAATTAGGCTGGGTTTTTCCACGGCAATAAATAAAATAGTAATGTCGGAGTTTACCTTCCAACTCCTGTTTTTAGTCATAGACAATTATATGTTGCTCTGGATAGGGCAAAACATTAAAAAAATGAAATCACTATTACATAACAGTACAATATTTAAGCGGGGGATAAAAAAATGAATACCAAAATTTTTACTAAAAATATTATTTACAAAGAGATACTATGAAACGTTTTTATTGAAAAAAAATGAAAAAAAATGAAAAACAAAAACGAAAATGAAAATTTGCTGAAAAAACACACTCGCACGCAGACACAGTCACACGCACACGCATACAGGCATGCACGCACGCACACACACACACCGTGCACGCACGAACACACACACACCGTGCACGCACGAACACACACAGACACATACGCACACACACTCTCTTTTTAATAGAAACATTTTTTGCAAAAGATACTGTTTATAAGGAGATACTATCAATCAGTAGTATTGTAAAAAAATTTAATAAGAAAATGTATCGAAACAAAGAAAAAGGATGGCATTGTAAAAAAAAATTGAACATCACTGCGAAAAGAGCGCAAAAAAATTACAGTACGATTATTACATTTGCTGCAAAATAATGAGACACCAGTTTATATAAAAATAACGCAGAAAACAATCGACAATAGAAACGATTACATAGCAAATAATTAAATTGCAAAAAATTGAACACTGACAATATTAGCAAAAGAATAGTACTGCAAAAAAGTACGATCACATACAATTCAACTGTATAAATAATGCCATGGAATTTCAAAAGTAACACGAAAAAAATACCAACAAAATTTAAGAAACACAGCAGCAAAAAAAAAAATTACTTGACTCCTGAAAATTTGTCTCACCAGCACGTCCTCGTCGTAGGAATCGGGCAACGCATTCAATGTGGCTAACGCTGTGGGTACTATGCCAGTCTTTCGCGCAATTATACACAGGCACGCACACAACAGATAATTTTGCTCCAACAAATCACCAGAAAAATATGGATACTCCACTATAGCAAAATATCACTCCATCCCTCCCCCCTCCTCACTCCCTCTCCATCCAATCTCACTCCCTTCCCACCCCCTCTCCATCACTCTTCACTCTCCATCCCTTCTCACTCCCCCTCACTGTTAGTTTAGCCCTAACAAATTATTATCTCTTATTATTTTATCTAATAGTATCTAATTATTAGCAAAAAAAACTTTTATCAAAAATAGTTACCCTTTGAGATTGGACCAAATACATGTACTAGACTCAATTACCTATAATTATGAAGAATTGAATGAAAAATTTACTAATTCTGATAGCATCACAAGAATGAAAAGCATCCAATTACCAAAATTCGATAAAACTTTATATAGAAATAGTAGTTATATAATTGCTATAAAGGATTTTAACCTTTTGCCAAATGAGCTTAAGAATTTGAATTGTAAGAAGAAAACATTAAAGAACAAATTGAAAGACTGGATTGTATATATTATATAGTAAATTTTTGAATATGATAAAAATATTTAAATACGTTATTAGTTATAAGTTATAATGTAAATCATTTTGCTTCCTGGAGCAAAGCCTTGAAACGGCGATTTTCAAAAAAAAGTCAATTATCGTCGTATTATTTTTATTTTTGGGTCTAAAATACCAAATTTTTTTTAATTGTAAGATCTAAACAATTACATCTGAATATTACGTTTATTTTGATATGCCACTTCACTTGAATAAATGGGAAGCTTTCAAAATCGATTTTTTGTGGTGTCCGTTTTTT
>JAWWMK010046643.1:0-10677 GCA_035047105.1 Galeopsomyia nigrocyanea
GAGCTTGCCCTCTGGGCTCACACTTGCCGTCGCACGCGCGCGCCTAATTTCCCCGAATTTCCGCCCCGTTACAAGTCCCATCATTGTTTGGTTTACTAAATCAAATTATACATGCTCCAATTTGAGTTCACAACTCCTGGATACGTTTGTAAAATTTTAAAAGTAATATTTAAAGATTAAAATCTAATTTGCAACCAAACCCTTCACAGTAATCTATCTTTATGTGATAAAATACTTTAAAATAATATATGTAGGCCTAAAAATATTATTTCTATAATTTTTGAAAGGGCTATCTTCCACTAGCTTCCCAGTTGCCTTCTCAATTAAAGATGTATTTTATTTAATATGTTACTATTGTTTTTACTTGCTTGTTTTTTTTTTTCCTTTGATGTACTTTGCACAGGTTTCTCTCCTTTTTCTTTGTCGTATTTATTTCCAATAAATACGGAGAGGAAGTTAGCTGATGACCACGCTCAAACTTATTGCCACGTTTCTTGAGAGAAAATGCAAAAACATTGATTGACCACGTTTTAACGTTATTTTGATTGTCCTTATTATTATTGCAACTCATCGATACTCCAATTGCTAACTTTTACTATTCTAATTTGTTTAAACGAGCTTCTTGTTATTACTTTTTGGCCTTTTGAGTTTGCTTCGATTACGCTAAGGTGTAGCTTGTCTGTAGCCACGTTTTTTCTTTTTTTTCGCCATTATAAAAATATTGCTGAACAAGCATTTCCTTGCTCCGCCGTTTTACTCCCCACCAGACCTTATTATTACTAACGAAGCCTATTCTTATTTATCCTAGTAAAGATTGAGTGTTAATAATGATTTACTTGTGTCAAATTTGAATTTGAAATTCGACCCGCATGCGCCATTCAATACCTTTATCGGTTAGCGCATGCGTACCGTTTACTTATTGAATGTGCGTAATTATTGGAATTATGTTTATTTATAGATTCGTTGAGCGAAAACGAATTCTGCTTTTCCAATTTCCCTTTGTATATATTTTTCTAAATATCATCTAGGTTTCTCTATTTTAATAACTTTTGACTATTATTATATTTTTTGAAAAAAAAACCGAAAAAAAAATTTCAATTTACCCGGAAAAATTTCTTAAAATCAGTGGAAATTCCTAACGAATTTTCCATAATTTTTCAAAATTTTCTGCGCTGTCTAAATATTTTTAAACAATTATATTTTATATACTTTAATTGAAACTGCTTTCGTGCCAGCTTCGTGTGACTTCGGCTCGGCCCGAGTCTGCGCAGTATGTAATTCGCGCAATCAACAGGTGTTTTTTTTTTTTTGAGATAACTTGCGCTTTTTTTCAAATTTATTTGGCGGGATAAAAATGTATGCCCCTGATAGCTGAAGGGCTACTCTACCTAGGGCACACATTTTTATTAGCCAACTCGCAGCAGGGGATGCATGCGAGTCTGCCCAAGTTGGCTTGCCCCCCTGACCTGTCGTCAGGGTTAAGGGCAAACAGGTTCGTCGTCTGCTGCGAGCACCTGGCTGCAGCAAGGCATGACACATGGTCGGCCAGTGTTATGTTATGATTTTGCTGAGTCGTGTCGAATAAAAGGATCCTACACTATTCAGCATTTATCAAATAAAATGTGATTCTCCCTTGCTTGTTTCCTGGCGGATAGTCAGGACGTTAAAAGAGATGTCAAAAAATCAGTCTATCAGTCTATCAGAAATCAAACCTACAAATCAGTCAGATATGTATACCTTCCTTAGTAACCTGTGTTATAAATAATATCTGTAAATAATAACTATATACTTTGTGTAAAATTTGCAACTTTTATTTCAGGTGCTCAGTCGTTTTTGCAAACTCTGAAATTCCAGTTCCAAATGACAGGGTTAACTAGCCTCCCCCGAAAAGGATTCTACCGTTGACTTGATAACTCCAGGCATATAGCTGCAGTAGGTGGAACAATATTTTATTCTCCTAATGGTAAAATAATTCTACATTTTGTGAAATACTGCTCTATTTTTCAAAAGCCCCTTTATGCATGTACGTATATAATTTCATTTGCAGCTACCAATTGAGTGTCAAACAAGTCACTGAACCAATACAAAAATAGCGATGAAAACCATTATTTTAAACTGTAGCAACTCAGGAGGTGTCCGAGGAAAGGTTAATCAAGTATGAAAATTTGTTTGATGATTCATTTTCCTTCTCTCTTACTTTATAACTTCCAATTCTGAATAAGTATACTTATTGAATCATGTAATGCTGTACAGGTGATGTGTACTGATCACAGAGTGACCTTGCATACAAGATCAAGATAGAGGGACTACATGAGCTGTGCAAGCAGTTTACGTTCCTCAGATGCTCGGAAGGTTTTCTAACAATTGTCTTTTCAACTTTAAAATTAGTTCCAATGCCAAATTTTGTAAAACTTGTAGCCAAAATGATACTATTTTAGAAAATTGAGTTGTCGCTAAGGGATTTTTTATAAAAATTATCTTTTGAACTTCAATATTAGCTTAAAAATACAACTGATTGTAAAAATTATAATGAAAATTGTACTACTTAAAAAAATTGAAACTGATCTTCGAAAAGTTTTGTAAGGTTTATCTTTATGAACTGATTGTAAAATTATAGTGATTTATAGCTTTTTGAAAGAATTATGCTTGTAACTATCTGAAGAATTATAAAACCATTTCTTAAGGAATAGTTGCATGGAAAATTTATGAAATTGATTTCTAAGCCCTAAAAAAATGTAAAGCTATTTCTTAAAAATGTCTGAATAACAAGTCTATAGAAATTGATTTCTAAACTACAAGAAAATTTGTAAAACTATTTTTTTAAGAAATGTTTGAATAGAAAAGCTATAAAAAACAATCTCTAAGCCTAAAAGGAAAATGTAATATTATTTTTTTTTAATATTTGAATGGGAAAGCCATCAAATTTGATTTTTAAACCTTAAGAAAAATTTGTAAAACTATTTTTTAAGAAATGTTTAATTAGAAAAGCTATCAAATTTGATTTCTAAAATTTGTAAAACGATTTTTTTTAGAAATGTTTGAATAAAAGCTATCAAATTTGATTTTTAAGCCTTAAGAAAAATTTGTAAAACTATTTTTTAAGAAATGTGTGACGGGTCTGTGGTCCTCCGACTGCCGTTGCCCAGCTGCTGCTGCAGTTGGGTTGGGTGTGTGAAATGAATGAAAGAGCGAGTGATCACCTTGATTGCTGATTTATTAGCTAAAGTGACTGAGAGAGAGATCGTGTGCGTGCGCGCGCGTGACTGCGGAACTACGGCTACGAATTGATCGCCTACGGTGGCTTGAATGAATGCGGCGGCCCATCGGGGCTGCCTGAATAGCCTCGGCGCACGTGTCGCCGAATGGTCCCACTCCTGGGCGATGCTAGTGCAAGTGCATCCGCACTTGCACGCGCCGTCCGAATCTTGCTGACAAAATGTCTGCGCGAACCGTGCGAAACGCGGCGAACGGAAGCGACGGCGGAAAAACGGAGTCGGGTAGCCTTAGATAGACGTCACCCGTGATACGTTCGAGGCCACGATCGGTCGTCCTCGACGGACAAGGAAGCTGGGCGGAGTCCAGCTGCCTAAAAACGCTTGCTGATGAGAGGTTGTCGTCGTGACAGCGACGAAAGTACGTTCCGCGGGGGTCGTTGCTGCAGCAACGAAAGTATGCCTTGCGAGAGAACGTCGCGGTAGCGACGGTAGAATAGGTTGGGCGAAGCCCAGGCGCCTAAAACCATGCGCTTTTTAAAAAAAGAAAAAATGAGTCGCGGGCGATCGCCGCGGCGAGCGACGGGCGAGCGCTGTGTGGCACACGTCGCCTTTATCAACCGCATTACACGGAGTTGTATTGCGGTTGCTTTTATCGTTTCTCGCGTCGTGATTTTCGCGTGCTTTTAAGAAAATCAACAAAAATGTAGCTAGGTTTATCGTTTAAAAAAGATTCGTGGTCCGAGCGGTTTGGGCCTTTAATCCCGTTGAGAGCGTTTATTAACGGTGCATGTGGTGGTGCAATACCGTTTGTTGAGTGAGATGTTACAAGGGTTCACAATACCCGCCTTGTTTCATCTCTTACATTGTGCTACAAATGATGATTGTGATCTCTCTCTCTCTCTCTCTCTCTCTCTCTCTCTCTCTCTCTCTACATTATTTTATCTTATATTCTATTCATTTTAATAATAGTATGATTAACTACTTGATTACATTGATAAAAATGATTAGATAGTTTTTAATACATAAATAATAATGTTTGAATGCTTGATTACAAATATCGTAAATATAACTTTCATTGATTCGATACCCCTTATATAATTGGTTATGTAATTAATTCCCATAACATTAATATAGTAAAGATTACGATAATTGATAATTGTATAATTTGTCTTGCCTACAACAGTAAGTATGTTTGTAGATTATTTAATTAATCATGATTAATATATATTCTTGTGTCTTCGTTGCGGTGAGGAGAGTTGATGGTTGCTATCTTCGAGTGGCGGTATCTTCATTGTTGCGGACTTTTGTTCAAGGTTTTTTCGCTGAGCTGTTTTCGATGTGGACTCATTTTTTTTTTATGTCAGTACTTCTGTTGGTCATTTGCCGTTGCTTTGATGTGATGACTTGTTTTGCTCTCAGCGTCCAATTGTTGCGAGTGT
This sequence comes from Galeopsomyia nigrocyanea, assembly GCA_035047105.1. Lineage (NCBI taxonomy): Eukaryota > Metazoa > Arthropoda > Insecta > Hymenoptera > Eulophidae > Galeopsomyia > Galeopsomyia nigrocyanea. The sequence continues at coordinate 4,655 of JAWWMK010046643.1, forward strand.
TCGTCGTTGTATTGGTTTTGACTTTTCTTTGTACCCTTTCGCCTAGTTGAAATCCACCACGCTTCCCTTCGTCGATGCTCGTTCTATCTGGTCGAGGTAGAAAAGGCTTTCTGTTGGTAAGGTTGAGGTCTTGCGGGTTTGTTTGGGATTTTCCTGTGTTTTTTCGGCGTTTCTCTTTGTATATTTTGCGTTGCCTTCTCGCGAGCGTGTGTTGCTACCTGTAATGAGTCTACTGCACATTAGTAAAAAGGACCCCCCTAGGGCTGTGGCATAAGACGATCATTATCAATAAAATGATTAACACGGCTCCTCCCGTGTATAAAAATGATCACTGTACGTTTTCGAGTTTATATGATATTGACTTATATTCTCCCAAATTTCGGGCTTTGTTTATAATGTCTCTAAAATCTTTCCCGTAGTGCAGAGAATGTTCAGCCAAATTGTTTCGAGAAATATCTTTAATTGTATTTGTTTCATTAAGTAAATTTTGTAAAGAGTCCATGTGCGGGAATTCCGTTTCATTTAACAGTGTCATTATGTTCAAGTGTGTCTCATTGAAGATAGTTATTGCTGTACTAGTGACTATTTGACGAGTCGCAACAAGACGTATTGTGTTTGTTTGCGCGCTACATTCTTGGGGTAAGTACAGTATTCCCGTATTGCGAATTATTATATTACGGTCGAATGATTGCCTGCAGTTTATAAACACTCTCTCGTCTGTATTTGTTGAGAATAGCCATGCACTCGACGTAGCTAACCGCATCCAATAAGTATCGTGCAGCTTGATGACCTTTATGTTACAATTTGCGAGATTCCGTACTTCGTTCGTTAAGCTTAGCTTTACTTCGCATGGCGCTCGATTATCGATTATGTGTATTGGTTCTGTGTTTTTACAAATGAGTGATTCATCTAGCCGTTTACACTTGTTAATTGATTCTAACGTGAACGGAATATACGTGTTCGCGTTATTATTAATGGCGAAATAATGGTTCGTTGACCAGATGTATGCGAAAGTGTTTGATACATTAGTGGATTTTTGCGGTATTGGTACTGCTGTAGCTCTGTCTAATTGGTGGGATATTTTATCTACTAGCGGTAATTCTAGACGGTACACTAAATGGGACCCTGTAAACATTATTGTTAGATCGGATATTTTAACTAATTCCGTGATTGATTGCGCGTTCTGCGTTCCTGGAATTACAGCCGATCTTATAGATTTCATCACTAATTCTGCTGATTTTTCGATTTGTTCAGGTGGGATGAACTTTGGGTGTATTACCCCTTGCGTTGCAAATAAGATCGCATCTGTGAGGGTTTCTGTATCTAACTCAAATTATAGTACGTTTTATGCTAATAATTCCATTGCTGCTGTAAACATCGCCGAGTTTTGCGCTTCTATCTTTAGCCCCTGTATTTCGCTTGTCATTATTTCTAGTCTAGATACCCGTGCTTGTGTTTGCCCTAGTTCCGTTGCCACTAATTTGGTTTGGTTTGCTACTAATTTCGCCAACTTTTTCGTGTCATTGGCCGATATTTCTATTAAGGCTTTGAGTTCCTCCGCAGCCTCCTCGTCAAGAGTTCCGAAGAGCGTTCGACTGACTTTTCCTATCGCGGAAAACCACGCTCTTTTTTGTCTTTGGCCGCGAATTTCGTGCCCTTTTAACATGCTTGCGATTCTCTCGGTATCGCGGATGGTATCCTGTATTCTGTCGTCTAGGGTTTCGAGTTGAGCTCTATAGTTGCATGCCTCTTTTGGTTTTGTGCACCGTTCCGATAGTATTCGCCATGCCTCTGCTAGTTTATAACCTCGTTTGAAGTAGGGCCCTAGATTTATTTTTTGAATAATCGTCCAAGTTGTTGTGGAGATTTGAACATTGCCTAAATTTTCTATTATCAAACCTGGATTCTTGTCTATCGACTTGACGCGTGGTTCTATATCTGTTGTCGAATCTATCAGCCTGAAAAAATTAATCTTTGTTTACCTTTCTAAGTTTTCCTCTTTTTTTTCGTTTAGTTAATTAATATTAAGCGATTGAGAAGACACCTTGAGTAAATGTAATGGTCCCCATTAGTTTTGTTATTTCCCTAATAGGTCATTATATGAGGTTTCGCAACTAAATCAATATGGATGATTAATTCGACAAATACGATTTTTATGGCATTTGACAAATATCAAAATTTGTATACATTTTGTTAGTTATGTTATATTTAATGTATGATCGTTTAAATCATGCCGATTTAAAACATTTGCTGTCTAAATACATATGGAATGCTTCATAATTTCGGGTTTTGTATGACTGTTACGTGTAATGCCAAAAATGTGGTATGAGTGCGTGTAAATATTGTTAATCATTATGCAATCTGTACTTGATGGATAGGGCTTATTCGTGCTGTTTTGTAAAGCTTTTATTACTATTTTTGTTACGTAGGTCTGTGATTATTTCCGAGTTAGGAATGTAAGTATTTGTATAAGATTTTCCGTATCTATGGCGAGAAAAAGCAAAAAAAAAATAATAATGTTCGCGTATTAGCGCTTGTTTGATATTTGTGCGAGTAATTCATCGTAACTTGCCATGCAATTTATTTAACTATTCACAGGGTACCTAGCTCTGACTTGTAATGGAATTCCCACATTTATCTGCCTTTCCATTAATTTCTCACGATTTTTCGTCAAAAACGAAAATTACATAAGTTAGGGGTGCAAAATTAAGTAAATGAGTATTCCCAGTTTGAGACTATTGCTGGATTTTTGAGTTTACGAGTGTCGTAGCGGTACGGAACTGTGACATTATTTCTGTATTATGGAATTATTTATTGTCGACCTTCGTTACATATCTTTATCGGTAAATATATTGATACTTTGAGTCGTTTCGGCGTGACGTAACCAATGGTTTCATGAAAATTCCGTTTTTCCGTCAAGAATAAATCCTGCTCTTTCCCATTTTTCCGATTTCGCGTTGGCTAGACACCCTGTATTTATGGGTTTTCTCACTTTTGGAATTGTCCATCTCTTCTGTAAGATGTATCAATTATTGCCGTAACCTGAGTCGAGTTGATCTAAATAAGTTTCCCTCATCATTTGTAAAAATTAGTCGCACGACAGATGTGCTAATATTCGCCGATGTTGTTTTTTTTGAATTTTGGTTACTACATCTCTAAGGTTCATGTAAAATAAAAATTTTATTGAAATTTTGGATTTCTTTTCTCAGTTGGCATGTTTATAGTGGTGTTTTAATGTTTCACTATTCCATTATTTATGTCATCCCTATCTTATAAAAAATTAATAAACCCAATATATCGGGATTTCCAGAAAAAATGTGCGTAGCACGTCGCTATGGAACAGAGAAAAAGTGAAAAGAAAGAGAAAACTTTTGCCGACCGTAGTATTCGACCTCAAGTATTAATTATTAATAAAAACGTCGTGAAGGGTTTTCCGTCTAATTTCGTATATATTGTACATTATGATAATAGCGTGTTGTCGTTTATGTCTGTCAAAGTGAAAATTATGATTTTTACAACGCGCCATCGAGCCATAGTGAGGCTGCATCTTTAAGTTTGTTTTGCCTTCCTTGTGGCATGCGGCGGCCGCTGGTTATCACTTCCTCGCTGTTCTCGCGCCTGCACTAGTCGCTCAGTGCTCCCGCGCGACGTACTCGTATCATGTGCACTTTTGATTCCAATTGTGCCTGAGAACTTGTCCCGTTCGGATATGTGCGTGCCTAGGTGTTTTGAGTAATCATGGCTGACAACGCTTTCAATGCCTTCCTTCAAGCTGTGGGAAATGATTTCCAGAGGCTTGTCAAAAGGCCGTTGAGCTCTGCCGTGACGGTCAAGTATCGTCCTTCCTCCGAAACTCTGGAAATGGTGATCGGTTTTGAAGGTGAAACTGAAGCGCTCCATTGTCTTCTATACCGCAAGGTACGTTCCGTTTTTGTTTTTGTTTTGCTACTGTTACTGTGACTTCTGTTTTTTTTTTGACATCCCTTGATTATTCTTCTCGGAATTTGATGTATCGTTGTGGATATTCTTTTTTTATAGTGGTGCGCGTGCGTAGTCTAATGGAATTTATTTCCGACTCTTGGCCGTTGCATTCATGCACGGTATCACGTTTCATACCTCTCCTTTTATTCTGGCACGATCGAAAATCTGTTATGCTTCACGACGCGCTTTTCGGTGGGTGTTGTTGGTTTTACGTTTTCTTTGCGTGATGTCCCGAGCACTTTTATGGAAGGGTTTCTGCTTAAGGGAGTTTGGTGGCTAAGACTACGAGAATCGTTTCAACTTTTAAAATTAGTTATTTTCAAGTGCTATGAAAGCTAGCTTCAATTTCGTAGTGGTTCCAAACCTAAAATCCCGTGAATTAATTATTGAAACTAACATGTGCCTCTAAGGAAAAGTGCACTTTTTGCCGATTATAAAAATTGGGTATGAGAAATTTCTGAAAAAGGGTTCTAAAAAAATTAATTCCTTAACTTTCTTCAAAATTATAATTCGGAACCTTTATAAAGAGATTTTGAATAATTTCTAATATACGTATATGAGTCACGACTGCGATTAGCAGGTATGGCAACGTCGCGTCTTCTCTCATGCCTTTATTCGCGCGCGAATTTTAAAACATGTGTGTTGAACACCTGTGCTCCAGGTGCGACGTTGCCAAGTGTACCGTTGTTGCCATGTGAGTCTGTGGTAACTTGAAGCGTTTTCTCTACTGACTGGCCACGTATCTACTGTATTCCCTTAGGGTTTGTTATCGCGTGGTTTGCGTATTTTATTTCGGGTTGCTACTGCTTACTGTGTTTTGTTTTAATTTTTCCTTCGGAATGGTTGTTTATTATCATTTTTTTCAGGTCTTTCACATCTCAGTCAGCTTGAGTTTAGATCCGTTTCACCTTGATTGGGGCTTTGACGTGCGTACCGGTCATGTCCGCTTTTTCCTTCTGCCCGGTGGGAGCTTACTCTTCCCAGTCATCTGTCCAGTAGACGGATTTGTAAGTATTTAACTGTTTCTCTCGTTTTCCTTTTATTTTATCCTTTTCATCTCCTTTTGTTATACCGATATGCATATCTTATTCACATATTTATTATTATTTTTCAGCTTTGTGTTCGATTAATTCGTTGCCCGGCGTTGGAGAGTTCCCTTTCCCCGAGCATGCTGCGAACTTTCTACCCCGCGTTGAACAGCGAGAAACGCCAGACTGCTTTTTATGATGGGAGTCGCGGTGGTCTAGGCATTACCCATAAGTGTCCGCAGGGAGAGGTAACTACAGTGCTTCTTCTGCTCATGTGTTACTTTGTTGTTTCCTCATTACTTTTCTTTTTTTTTTTTTTTTGCAGGTTTTTGTAACCGTTTGTTATAGTAGCTGCTCACCTACTCATCTTCCTCCTGAGATGTTTCTTCGCCGCTTTGGACTTCGTTCGATCGGTGTCTCTAATTTTCGGTGTTCAGTTATCCAAGACGGTCTCTGCTACCAAAAGGCCGTGTGCTGTGACTGCTGCGGCCTCTTCAGGATTTTAGAGATTGTTATCAGGGGATCCGCCGCAGCTCGGAGTACGCTTATGTGGTGGCACTCACCTGATGGGCTTCACGAGGTTCCTGTTCTAACCCCAATGCATCTCAGCGCTGGAGCCTCATGCAACGTTCTTTTACCCGACTAATTTTTCGATATCTTATTCTTTTCCTCAGCAGCGTTGTTATATCTATTTTTGTATTTAATATTGCACTTTTGACATGTTTTTTTTTGTAAAATCTCTATATCAAGTAGATTCTCTATGAAATCCTTATAACAAATAGACCTTAATTTCCTTATTATAAGTTTTGTATTTATTTTTGAATGTACTGAATTTTTTGTTTTTTTTTTTGTTTTGTTTTTTTTTTTTGGAGGAAATAAAAAAATAAAAGCAATATCCTCAATTTCGTCTTTCCTACTGCTTTTTCGACGCATCCTATCATTTTAGTTGTTTGACATTTAATTTTGTAATTCCGTCCTTTTTGTATTGTTTTATTTATTGTTGTGCTTCCTTTG
>JAWWMK010046654.1:0-10674 GCA_035047105.1 Galeopsomyia nigrocyanea
CGGGCACCATTGGATTCAGCGGCTCAAAATACATAAGATTGACCACTTTTTTTCCTTGGACACCTTAATGCACACGGAAGCATACCCAGCCCCCGGACTAACTGCACCGTTGACTACATTTTTCTCTCCCACTCCATCGCAGCAGAAATCTAAGTTATCTGTTAATGAATCTCTACCATCGACATCTGCACTTCAATCAGATAGTCAACAAACACAGAACTCTGCACAAAAAAATGTAGCATCATCATGTAGTAAAATCAATCAAACTAAAACTCCTATTACTCTTGATAAATACAAGTTGAGAGATTGCGTAACTGAAGCGGAAATACTTTGGTATTTGCAGACCGTATTGAAACACAATTCATTGCGCAGTGCCGAATCCAGCGTTTCTCTATTTGAGAGAACGTTTCCAGATAGTGCTATAGCCAAAGATATGAAACTTGCAAAAACGAAAATTTCTTATAGTATTGTTTACGGTATAGCTCCATATTTTCAAAATATTCTCAAAGATTCAGTTAAGCAATCTCACTTTTTTGTTGTTGGCTTTGATGAAAATTTTAATCGCATAGCATGTAAACAACAAATGGATGTGAGTTTACGTTTTTGGAATAATTTAAAAAAAAGAGTTGATGCAAGATACTTAACTTCCGTCTTTTTGAGTCACTCTAAAGCTACTGATTTGCTTAATGGTTTGAAATCAGCTTTACAAAATTTAGATAGAAAGAAAATATTGCAGATCTCGATGGATGGACCTAATGTGAATTGGAAACTCTTAAAACTTTTCAATTTAGAATTTCGTGCAGATATGTATGCACCGAAGTTACTTGAATTAGGCTCTTGTGGTTTGCACGTTGTAAATGGTGGGTTTAAATGTGGATTTGAGAAAAATGGATGGAAGTTGAATATATTTTTGAAAGCTATGTATAGTCTATTCAAAATTTCACCTTCTCGAAGTGGCGATTTTATTGAAATAACTGGCTCAAAAACTTTTCCTACAAAATTTTGTCAAGTACGATGGACAGAAAACGCTCAAGTTTCCGACGATGCCATGAAGATTTTAGAAAAAGTACGACTATACGTGGATACAGTAAAAGGCACGTCCGAGGAGCCAACGTGTGATGCTTTCAAAATTATTGCTACAGCGTTAAATGACAAATTACTGTACGCAAAACTTGCATTTTTTCATTCTTTGGCTTCAGAGTTGAAACCATTTCTTACTGAATTTCAATCTGATAAACCATTAGCACCATTTTTATATGCAAGCTTGACGCAATTGATGAAAAATTGTATGCATCGAATTGTGAAGGATGATGTCATGAACTCAACTGAAATTCATCTTATTGATGTTAACAAAGTTGAAGGCAAGTTACATGTTAATCTGAAACATGCAAAAGATATTGAGTTGGATTATGAAACTAGAGCTGCTCTCAAAAAATGTAAAGATTTTTCTGAAAAAGATTTGCTCTCTTTTCGTCAAGGTATAAGAACATGTATCAAGTTTTTAATAGCGAAATTGCAAGAAAAATCTCCTCTCAAATATCCATTGACAAAAGTTCTTACTTTCCTAAACCCAGAAGCTATTTCTGCAAATAAAAATGATGCATGCACAAATTTCAAAAAAGCTTTTGACATCGCCATCGATGCAAACCTGTTGGCTTCCCCATTACTTCAAAATGCAGATTGAGAATATAAAGCTTTGCTTTCTCAAGAACGCTTCATGCGCGAAGTAAATATGTTTTCCCGAAAAGATAATAGACTGGACGATTGGTGGTGTGAAATATTTGCTCAAAATTCTTCTACAGATAATTTAAAATAGGTCGTAGAAGTATTCATGATATTGTCACATGGTAACGCTACTCTTGAGAGGGGATTTTCAGTGAATGAGAATATTCTGGTAGAAAATATGAAAGAGGATTCTCTAATAGCTCAGCGAGTAGTTTACGATGCTTTGGTTGACGTGGATGAACTGAAAGATTTTCTCATTCCAAAATCATTGATTCATTCAATGAGAAATGCTCATGCCAGATCGAAGCAGAAGGAGATAAAAAAAAATAAATTATCCAAAGAAGAAAAAGAAAAGCAGAGAAACAAAAGGCAGCCATGTTGATCAAAGATTTGGAAGCTATAAAAAAAGCTAGAAAAAATGCAGCAGATCAAGAAATTGCAGTTATTGACGAAGAAATCAAAAGATTAAGAAAAAATCAGGAATGAGTTAAAAAATTATTTTTATATTTTAGATAGTCTATGATCTTTTATTATTATTATAATATCATTTATATTTGAATAATAAAGCTTTGTTCATTAAATAACTTTGATAATCTTATTTAATATTTTACCTTAAAGTGAAAATAAATTATGTTTTTATCATTTAATTATACCTAAAAAATATTTTTTTTAATGAGCTTTACTAGTTAGAATTCAATCTAGCTCTGAAAAACTAATGCCGGGAATCGTTCGTCATTGCCTTGAAAAAACCGGGAAATAGCCGGGAATTTTATACATACGATTGGCTGGACACCCTGCTTTTCTTTCTCACACATGTTGGGAAGGTCGTGATTTCGGCTTTGTTGAAAAGCACTCGAAAAGCCGTAAATGTGTTTTCGTCATTTCGATGCTCCATGGGAACGTTACTATACACGCTTGCAATAAATATATGTTTCCTTTTTCGATATTATTTTTCGCCGCGTCAAGTGACCATTTACGGTTTTCGCATCGCGAGAAAATATACCATTTAATAAAAACAAGCTAAATAAAATAATAATTCGAATTTGCACACACACTCATACGATCACACCTTAGGTAAAAATACGACAAGTGAAGTCAGTATGTCACACCTTCCCCCTTATATAAAAAAAGCTGTTTGCATAAACAGGTTTTTTTATCCCAATATAATAACTAAACTATAATTTATCTGAACACATCAATAAATCAATTATAAATTCCCACCGAGTTCTCTAATCTCTATTTTCTTAAACATTTACGATGAAGAAAAAACTTATCTTGCGAATACCTAAAAATAATCAATATTAAAAATATGATTCCATCAAAATATTTTTCAATCGAAACAGCATTTTTTTTATTTCCATTATGAGCATTCCTCCTGGTTCGTTGGTGTCTGGAGTAGGATCATTCTTTTCGAAACCGAGTGGCATTGAACGCGATAGTAGGAGTTCCTGTGCTCCAATTGGACGATTGAGTTTCTGACTCACTTATAACCAATCTTCAAAACAGCATTTTACAAAATCATCCAAATCAAATTTACGGTAAATACAGAAATTGGCATGTGCATAATTTTACTCTACTTGAATTTGCATCCCTACTATAATTTTCCATGAAGTAATATTCTTCAACCAACCAAAGGTTCTGATATTGCAAAAAATTACCCTACTCCAAATAGTGCATTTCCATGCCTTCTTTTCCCCTTCAAAAAGAACATTTCTACGAAATTTCAACTTTCTAAAATAATATGTACTTCTACTTCAATAATTCTACCTACAATAATATAATAAATATCAAACCGTTTGTGTACCTATACGTATATCTTGGAGCTGTGCTCATGAATTTTCCTTTTTCGAAAGCTATTTCTTTAATTTCTTTTTTTAAGCAGCCCCTGTGCTCAGTTTTCCTTGCTAAATAAATTCCTTTTGAACAGCCCGTGTGTTCAATTCTCTTTTACAAATTCTTTTTGAACAGTCCCTATGTTCAATTTCCTTATTAAAATCGGTTTTAATAGCCTCTGTGTTCAATTGTTATATTTTCAATACTTGTCATGTTTCCCGACTCTAATTCCATTTAACCATCAAATCTACTCTAATTAATATTTTTAGTTGACTTGAGTTTTAGCGATTGCGTTGGGGTCATTATTAAAAAAATAATAATAATAAATATCTAATAATTGAGCAAATTTTCAAAAATTATATTCAAAATCATAAATTTTCGGTTTCACTATCACGTTACGTATGAATCATCAATTAGCAAAACTCAGTTACGATATACATTATTTCAAACCAATTAATCAATAAAAATATCAAAATTGTCTTAGGAGGTTTCATATTCTTATTGAAATCCGTCCAAACTTGATCGTTTGATTTTTTCGTTCATTGTAGCGGACTTTTGTACAGTTCCAGCGCAATCAAGTTCTGGCTGACAAACCACAAAGCAACTATTTTTCGTTGTTCACATTCATTTTTACCATCATAATTTCCAATCAAATCATCTGCCTGCGCAATTCTGTGACAGTCAAGTCTAGTGGATTGACAGGCCCCAGGACCAAAATTTGTCAGCACAATTCCTCGACAATCAAGTCTAGTGGATTGGCTGACCCCCCTTGGTCCGATGATAGATTTTATCGCTTTCAAATTTAACCCAGTCTATCAGTTCCATGGCAATCAAGCCTGTCGGAGTGATAGACCCCAATGGGTTAACCATGTCATCATTCGGTTTATACCAGGGTACCTCTGGCCGGTAGATACATGAGTGGCATGCTATACCCCATGCGCGGGTTCATAATCATTCACATTGTCATTTCATATTTCATATGGCTCTAATGGCCTATTTGCATCGCATGCTACCCCATGCCGGGTTCGACAAAAGACATTTCAAACAGATTTCATTCATCATTCAAGCTTTCGTTTCATTAGTATGTTTAATCATGAATTCCAACATTTTTCATTTTTTTTAGCAATCCCTATTTTTTATAGGCGATATTTCATTATCAAAATACAATATATAAAATTTCCACGTCAGTATCTAGCATAAGATTCTACTTGCAAACTTGTTAATGTCGTGTTAAAAGAGCAGTAGTATGAATAAATTGAACGCTTAATCGGAATTAAAATTAGGAAAAATCACCTCATGATTTTGCAACTATGGGTAGTCTGCAGACAGCCATCCTTTACAAATCCAGTCTGCAATCCGTTCTATTAGGAAAATGATTTTTCAGTAGGATTTGCATTTCAACAAGCGTTCTTGAGCAAGATACTTTTCACCAGCTTTATAACTTTGATTTTGCTTCCTTGTAGAGGAAGCTTTGTTTTCACTTTTTTCAAATTTTCCGTTTTTTCGCTATAACTTTTTTTTTTTGATATTTCACGTTTTGGAATTGGTTTTCTTGAAAGAGCTAAACTTTCTGCGTGTCATCATTGAAGAATTTTACCATATATTCTGCAGCAGAAACTATGGGAAGCCTACAAATTCGTTTTTTTATGGAATCCTTATGTGTGTATGTGTGTGACTGTATTGTCAACTGGTATGGCTTTCCTATTCGATGGATTCCTATGATTTTTTTTTCATACATATGTTGTAAAATCTGTCAAGGTAGGTGGGAAAATAATTTTCAAGTAGATTTATCGAATAGAAAAAATTTTATAGCTACTTTTCAAAAATTAAAAAATATAGGTATTTTTTTTAAGGATTTTTAGGTGTATACTTTGGATGTATAATGGATTTCGTAACGTATGAGGGCTCATTTTAAAGCTTATTAAAGCAGCTTTAAAATGAGCTGTTGCACGTAAAATTTGGACAAAAGTAGCCTGAGTTATTTCATTTCTAAACAATCCATATTTTTAGGTGTGAGGTATATGAATCATTGTCATACGCAAAATGCTGTTAATTTGTTTTATTTTCGAATTCCTTAACGCTTGAGAGCCGTTTAGTCTAAACATTTTGCCCGAGAGATTTTTATTACTTAAAAAATAAATAAACTAAAAATATCTAGTACCTCCAAGGAATCATTCCGCCAGAGCAGCTGGCAGCGTATTTTTAAAGATTTTTAATTAATTATGTCAAATTTATTTCTTTTTCAACAAGTAGCATTTTCTCAAGTACTTAATTATAATTATTTAAACTCTGTTATAAAAAATTTTCAAAAATTATTAAAATTGAAAATATTTGAACGAGTCTGATTCAAAATCCTCATTAAAATCTGCAATCTCAAGTCAAAATCCTATCTTAAAAAAATGATGTGTCGCCGACATCCAGCGTTGTAATTGGTTGAGGTATGAAATGGCGCGAAAATTCAAATCTATATTTTGAAATAGTTTTATATTTAAGCAGAATATGAATTTTTTTTAAATAACATGTTTTTGATTATCTCCAAGACTAATTAAGAATGAAAATACGTCACTTAATTTACAAGACAAATAAGCAGAAAAAAATGCGCGCGAAGCGCGCTCGGACAGCGCTAGTCATGTTAAAAAATTCATTTTCAATCTGGAAACGTTTCATATTCAAACATTATTTCCATTAGTTATTTGTACTTTATCCGGATAAAAATTTACACTTCTATAATTCCCAATTATCCATTTTCAATAAAATTCAAAATAATGAATCAACTAATCAAACAGTGATACTAATATTTTGTGCTAACTCTACTTCAACATTACGAAAACTTATACGATACTATAGTCTGGTCCTTGCCAGCAACTATGCGGTTTTGAATGTTGAAACCTTAAATTATAGCATATTAACTAAGTAACCGTAATCCCATCACTGAAATCAGATCGCAATTGTAAAAATGTAACTAATTAAAATTTCTGCTTTTAACATGAAATCTTTACTATTTTAACCTTTGCTATATTTAAAACATCATGAACCTTATCAAGTAAAAAGTGAAAAATGAAACTTTTATCACATCTGGATGTCATTCAATACTCATCTAGCTAAATTATGCAATCAAAACTGTAACATAATTCTATTCAAAAGTAAAATTTTAAGAATAAACAGTTCCGATACCATTGCTTCATAAAATAACTAAATTCACATTCTGCTACATTAATCTAAAAATAATCAAATTAAAATGTCTACGCTCGGGCCATAAAATATTTAACATCCTTTTCTTTTTGTCAAATTTCATCTAAAACTGTGAGAAATAAAATAAAACATCAAAAATAAATAATCTAATCAGAAATAACTAGCAGAAAATTACCTCATTCACTCACGTTCGCTCGGTACATTAACGGTGATTTGTTCGTTTGAAATTAATCTTCATTTTCGTCAAACTATCGAATTCATATATTGCAATTTATCCATAGGGTAAAGATTTTATCAGTTGACATTAATGTTTTTATTTGTTAAGTAGAATTCATCATCTTTATGGATATAAATTTGTTCTCCTATTGTTTCTCTGAACAATTCAATATATACAAGTGTAATAAATATCATTTAATCGAATATTTATTGGTTTTACTGTAAATTTTTCGATAGAAAAATGGAAAATTAGATACGTGAAAATGAACATAGATTTTTACAAATTTTTACTTTTGTAAATTTATTTACTTCAAGATGATGTCTATCTTTCTTATTTTTGAAAACTATAATCATTTCACATAATATAAAAAAAAAAGATAAATTACGTATATTTGTTCTTTTTTTATATGAATAAAATAAATTATGATTGAGAAACATAAATAACATTCAAAACCAATCTACCATATAATAATGGAAAAATAATTAAACCAGATGACAATGAAAGATGTCTAATCCAGCTTGGCGCCATTCTGTTGGTCTTTTCAAGGGCTTCAATTTTCTAGGTCGTTGGTCTAATTCTGACAAATAGGTCATAACCTACCATCCATCAAGTATAGCCATTTTTCGAGTAGTCGACATTTTTCGATTAAATGAGAAACAATCTTTTTCATTGCTTTTGGCTATTTGAAAATATTTTTTAGCAATTGAAACTGATCGTACATTTCACTATTAGTAGACTAAAGTCTTTTTTGATGGAAAATAATTATAAATAACGTTTTTTGATAAAGTTGACATTGTTGAATCAACGACTACTTGACTTTTAAAAAAAACTATCAATTTCGAATGAAAATAACATTATCTCACTTATAGTGGAAAATATGGATTGATGGATGGATGGATGGATTTATTTCTTACCTTGAAAGTAGGCCGTAGATACTACCACTTTATACCAGCGGATATGTTAAATTACCTTCCATGTAGCAAGGATATTCCTATGAGGCTTACATGTTAGAAACTAATTCGTCGCAGACTTTAATAAATCTAGTGATGCCAATATTAGTTTGGTTATAGTAGTTTGCTTTCTACTTACTTTATTTCTATTGAATTCACCTGAGCCTAACTTATCTAAGAAAAAATTTCATTCAATTAAAAAAATAATTTATAGCCTATTCTGTACTTTAAAAAAATATTTTTTATACATATAAATTTGTTCTACAACATGTACTCACTATGTCAAAATTATGCTTAGATGGATAAAAATAAAGTTGTAGAGTGTCTGGTTCGAATTTCGGCACAATCCGTTCAACACTGATTAACACTCTGATTCGTGATTCATCACTAAACCAGAATTTCACTCTTACACAACACAAACGCACGTCTTTTGGATTTTGTTCACTCGAAAATGGGTCGAATTAACGTCGTCTTGTTGACGACAATGAATTTAGACATTCCTCTTATTCATCTGAAAGATTTATCTGATAGTTCAAACGCTGTGACGTCGGTAACAGAATAACTAATGCGCTACCATTCGACGCGATATGTAATATAATAAATCATGTCGAAAATAAAATAATTACTCTCAACACAGATGATTTAACAATTCGTGAAATTGTCATTTTACGAGATGCGATCTAACAAAACTTTATATAGCAGTGCTACCTTGCAGTTTCAATATAATACTAATCGTAACTATTTCATTTTTCAGCATACAATTTCGTGGACGTGATTGAGATAATTAAAATAAAAAATTAAATATTATAATGGTCTTAAGCGAAAAGGATATGTTGATTGTGAAAAGGAGATAAGTTGTATTCGAATAGGAAATCAATCTTGACTGATTCGCACATATATCAATTCAATGAACTACTTAAATTGAATTCAATTTATGATATGCAACCAACTATCTTTTTACAAAGACCAGAACATATAACCCCAATACCGAATAAAAATGATTATATAGAACAGGAAAAACAGATAACGGGTATTGGATTACTATACACAAAAAGGGTATAAATATACATATTTTTGATAGTGCCAATGTCAAGCATTTAAAAGATGAACATAAGATTTACATGAATAGGTTGTTCCCTTATCATTCTCAATGTAAAGTAATATTCGAAGAGGTACAATCGCAGACAAATTCATATGAGTGTGGAGTTTTTGCAATTGCTAATGCAGTATCTATAACTTATAACGTATGCCCATGCTGCATTGAATATGACATCAATAGTATGAGGTCTCACTTATTAAAAATGTATGAAAAAAAGGAATTTCGTATGTTTTCAATAAAGCGCTCTCATTTCCATGAGATCTCATTCCTATGATCTACCTCAAATTCCGAATTAAACATTATAGATAGATATTACACATAAAATTAATATAAATGGAATATCATTAATAATATAATAGACACAGAGGAGGTAAAATTGTTAAAACTAAACATGATAAATAATTTGTTGATAGAACAAGAAAAATTAATGGAATTGCTTACAGAACGAAATAATAACCAACAATGGAACTTAATGGATATTGATCATGACATATTAGAAATTTCAAACCTAGCGAAAAACAATGAATTTAAAAAAATGTCAACGGAAATTGTTAATAATGAAATGTCAGACAAAAATATTGATAGCAATGTCAATTTAATTAATTATCGCGTCAGAGAAAATATAAGAAAATGTAGGGCATATGAGCTTAAAAAACAAGAGAATAGGAAAAACTTGGAAATGAAACATAAACAGCAGGCGATAAAAGTACGCAAGCAATATAAAGAACGCACAAAAAAACACTATAAGAAACAACTGATAAAGTTAGCAGAGATGAAAATGACAATATCCAAAAGTGAAGATGACCAAATTACAAGAAAGAGAAAAGTTGAAAAAAATCTAGATTATGATTGTCAATTAAAGGAATTAAATATGTCAAATAAAAAAATTTAATTGGAACATAACGAACAAAAACAAATAAAAAGAAAATTAGATGATTCTTTCCATGAAGCATATGAATTAAAACATTTACATATATTATGTAAAAGATTAAAAATTAATAATGTTTGTTGAAGATCACTCTCCATGGTATATAAGTTGTAGGTTCAAAGCGATCTGAAGAGGGCTAAAGGTGTGGTTTTTGAAAAAGAAGAAAAACACTGGAGCATATTTTTTGTATGCAACGTTTCGTTAGCTAGTTCACTAACATCGTCAAGCTGTTTTTTTTATTAAAAAATACAAATGGTGTTACAAAGTTGATGTAAGATTGAAAAATAACAAATGTATAATATAGTTAGGTATTTATCGTAATCGTCGTAGTACAAAATGAGAAAATATATTCTACATTTTTATTCGGCAGACTACTCTGGGGCGACAGGTCTTGTTAAGACTGTGTCCCATAGTAGAATGAAAAGCGCGTGGAAACGGCGTGAAAAGCAGATGTGGCTGTGTTTGTGGCGTCGATCTCGAGTAGCCTCTCCATTTTTATTACTTGCTAGTCACTTGCGAGTTTACAGGAACAGGACTGCGGGGAGACGGTGAGGCTATTTTTGGTATTTTTACGATTATAAAACTTTGAAGAAAACGCTGAGATTTGCTATATCTTCTTGTTCATTGATAGTGTTATTTGCGAAATTAATGTATAACATTTCGGAGATTTTTCGCTTATGATAATTATGTTCTATGTCAAGTATTTTAGTATTGGACCAATCAAAATTAT
>JAWWMK010046665.1:0-10673 GCA_035047105.1 Galeopsomyia nigrocyanea
TATTCTAGAGATTCAGATTTTTTGGCATTGTCTTTCATGAAAAAACCCCAAGGGTGCCGTTTTGCCCCGGGTGCCATGTTGCCCCACCCTCCCCTATATATATATTTCTCTGATTAACCATTCTGAAAGCCTCGCCGATGTATAATTCAAATAAAATTCATTAATCAGAGCTCCCTCGACGAACGAAAACGAAATCTCATCGTGGTATTATAAAGGAAAAAGAAAGGGGGAAGAAGCAAGTCAATCGAACGAAAAAAAATGAAGATAGAGATCGCGTGCGAGCACGCGAAGCAAGAAGAAAAAAAAAGAAGCAGAAGAATAAGAAGAAACGAGCCGCGGGGCGTCGCGTCGTCGTCGCATCAGTGCTTTCTCCATCATTACATAAGCGTCGGCGGCGCTGACCTATCCCGGCAGCAGCTGCGTGTGTAGAGGTATATAATACACGTCGCCCGCGGAGCGTAGCGAGGAAATTAGCTCTCTCGGCCGACCGCCCGTCCTATCATGCCATGCTTATTTTTTCGCGCCTCGAGCTTTTTTTTTTTTGCACCGACAGCACTGTAATCATCGAATGATTTTTCCGTTCCCAGGAAATTTTATATATGCTTCATTATTTTTTTCAAGTATCTCGTGTACAGCTCGAGGAGATACCATTTAGCGTCGCGAATGTAGGAATGAAAAGGTGTATACCAACTGTACGCGTAACGAGTTAATTTCTCTATTATTCCGTTTGTCGACGAAGGCCTATTGAAAGCTCGTATATTAAAGCGCAACAGACACACACACACAAGTGCGCAGTGCATCGTGAGCATATACACGACTCGTCTTTGATACGCGCAAAGCAGTATTTCGCGCGTAAATCATAAACGTTCATTAGCCTCTTCGTGTACAGGGCTTCGAACGCAAAAACCAAAACCACTAGCGGAAATCCGCTCGCTTATTAGTTACATCGAAAACTGTATACGAGTTGGTCCAATCTAACGATTGTTTTCATAACAATCGGTATGCGCGCGTGGTATAATTGGCACTAATGTGCATCAATAAATCAATTACAAGCTCGCCATACTATTGGCGTAATTAAACTAATTTGCGAGGCGACTGCAGCAGCTGGCTTTTATGCATGGCAATTACCATCAATATCATGCGGAGTATAGTCATCGTCGTCGTCGTTGTTTGTTGTTATTCTTAATAAAGGCAGAACGAGTTTTGCGTCCTCTTACTCTGCTCTCTGTACGTTGCGGTCGATGCCGCGACGATCAGCTGCGTATGGTACGTGCGGTTTTTCGTCTCGCTTTACACACGCGTGCCACGTGTAAGTCGAGATTAATTGCCGTATACGTATTTCCACCTGCGAGAGATATCAGTTTCTTTTAACTTTTCTCTTTTTACGTTACGTAAAAAAAGAAAAAAATACTTTCAAAGTTGGGGATACGTACAACGGTACCCGGAACAATCAGTTCGTTCGCAGTAGTCGCCAATATAAGACGAGTAGCTGTTCCCCTTGAGCTAATCCCGCTTTGCCAAAGAACTTAAGTAAGATCGGGTCGGCACCCATAAAGGGGAAAAAGAGAAAGAGATTCTGGCAGTGTCGCGCGCGCGCGCGCGAAATAAAACGTAATTTACGTTTGGCTGTAAAATTCTCTCCCTCCGCGGCGCAACTATACAAGCAGGCAGGCGGCGTTGTACTAGCTCGGCCCATTAAAAGCAGAGAATCGGGGAAACGCGCTTCGTTCGTTCCCCGCAGCGCGATAAATCATCATGAAAATAGCACGTTGCAATCGAGAGGGAGAGTCGCGCGCGTGCGAATATGACGACGGGCTTTTCGTAATTTGGTAGTCCCCGCTATAGAGCTGCTACAACGCGACGATCGATAATGCCCTTTCCATTGTGCGAAATATCCAAAGGCGCTGAGGCACATTTGTATGTATGTATGTGTGCTGCAGCGTGCGGGAGAGAGAAGGTTCTTAGAGGGGAGAGATTATATACTGGCAATTATTCGACGATCGAAGCGGGTTTGCGCTCCTCTCGCTCAATTAGCTTTGCGCGAGCGAGGGAATCCTTAATGTCTCGCAGCCCATCGATGTTTTTCTCTCTCTCTCTCTCTTTCGAGACTCTTTCTTCTTCTTCTTCTTTTTTTACTTATGCTGCATCGTTATTCTACGCTTCAACTTGATTATACAAGTTTTCTTTAGCTCTCGCGCCCGAGCGCTGATTGGAAATTCACTTTTAATTATTTGGAGCTTCTTCTACGGTCGAGTACTCAATGTATATATTTATACTCTCTCTTGTTCGGATTTCTTTGCGTACTTCAACTAAAGTGATTTTCCTGAAAAAAGCTAAAACTTTTCAAGTACTGAATATTCCAATAATCTGATTCCCGCGCTGTTCTATTTACATAGAGAAAAAGGCGAAGAACGGAATGAGACTTCATATAGTGAAACGTACGGTAAAGAAGTCGCTGCCTTTTATAAAGAATATGAGCATATGGACTTTGTGCAGCCAAGGATATTGGCTCGTAAAAAATTTTATAGCGTTGAGTTTTATTAACAGCGATACATGCTTTGTGCTTTTCATCTCGGAAGATAAAAAAAAATCTCAAACTAGAATATCCTTGCGGTAATACTATCAAAAGGAAAATATGATTAATCAATCGTGTGATTGGTCATCAAAATTATCGTGAGAAGATTACGCATTTAGCGTTCATTAAAATTCACTTTATGTCGTCAATCGTCATTACCAAAAGCCCAGCGATTTGTCGATAAGCTTTTCGCATGCAAAATTCGTCATGAACGATGTGATTTTCACCCTCTCGCCGCAACTAATCGGCGTTGACTGCTATGTCTTTTCGTCGCTGTCCCCTCAATATTATCACGCGCAGTATATCTAATTCGCTCTGGGGATCGAGCGAAACGAAACTAATTTCGCTTCGACGCTTTATTATTTCATAGGCCATCTTTCGAATTTCATTAGGGACTTTGGCGCCGCAGCGCGCGCATCTGATTTTCCATGCTCTTCCCCCAAGGTTTTCTCGTTCGCTTTTGTCCCGCTGACTTATCCCTTGATTGTCGTCGTTACGCAGATGACGCTCATCTGCGCGCGTATTCATCAGGCAGTTTGCGCTTCGGTAGGGACGGGAGAGACGTGCGGCAAACGAGCTTTAACTTATGAGTTTGTATTGACTGTCGAGGCACGGAAAGTTCGAGTTTTCGTTTTCTCCGATTGGCTGATACTGCGAAGGGGCGATGCAACGTTTATTTGCTCTAGCGCTCTATATAACTTTCTGCGTTCGGAAAAGTTTCGCCAGAGCGATAGTTTGGTAGAATACAGTTTGGAATTTTTCGCTGACGTTTTGTTAATAAAATTTCAATTTCAACTGCCGTATTTGATTGAACCGTGTTTGTTAATAATGGATATCGGTATTCTTTTAATAAAAATGTTATTTTGCTTGATCGATTCAATTAATTTACGCGAGTTACCCGCAACGTTTGCGTATAACGAAAAAAAAAAAGAATCTCTATACGCTCAATAAAATGCACTTCCTCTCTGCGGTACGGAAAAAAATATGCATATCGGTTCGTTTGGCAATATTTTGCTATACGTAAAATCCAATCGGAATCGCGGCTACTAAAAGTCATAAAAGCATATTTTCGCCAGGCCTATACACCGTTCGATATATTCGTCTCGCGGGAACGAAAAAAAAAAAAGAATTTAATGACCACACATCGCGAAATATTCCGAGCGGCAAAACACATTGATATACGCTTTGAGAGCCTCAATTCCCGCAATTTTGCGGTAAATCCTCTGCGCACGCAAAACGCAGCTCGCTGGATTAATTTTCAATTGCTTCTAATTAGAAAGATAATTCAGTGCAGACTCGAGGGGAGGGATGGGATGAATCGTATCCTTTGAAGCGCACACACTTTTCATATATGCCGGGCGGTCAAGTTGAACGTGAAATTTTTGGATTGCACGCGGGGGGAACGAGTGTGAGAGAGAAAATTCATTTTATGCGAGAGTTCCTTATTCGCGTATATATAGCGCTAATGATATCACACTTCTCCCCTATAGCTATATACATAACATTGCTGCTCGCGCTAATTTCGATTCTAATTATTCATTTTCGCTTCCCATTACACTCATTAACGGCACGTTAAATTTTACTCAATTACACGAATAACCGAACGCACTTTTTTTTCGGCAATACATTCCAAATTGACTTTATCACAGCGTTATTCGATTCATACATTATAGCTCGTCGTGGAAGTTTGTGTATGCGTATTCACGAGCGAAAAGAGCCGAGGGTGCGCAACAATTATATCGCGTCTACGCTATATACACAGACGCCGCGGCAAATAATTAAAGCGTTCGGCTTTTGGATGGGGGGTGCCGACTTCCGCGCGTGTTTATAATGAATGCGAAACTGCACCGCAACCTCGAACGAAAGTTTACTTAGCCATGCGCGCAACGCATCGGCGCCACGCGTGCATATAATACGTCAACGTATACGCAGCTAGCCGCTGGAAAATCAATTTGGCCGCGAATTGTTTAATTAAGCGCGAATCCGAGAGCTCTTTTCGGCTCAACGAACTTTGTCAAAAAAAAAAAAAAAAAAAAAAAAAAAAAAAAAAAAAAAAAAGAAGAGTCTATCCCCTCGTTAGCCTCCCTCATTGCCGAGAATGAAAGAGAGTAATTTTTGAGCCGTTTATCGATCCACAGTGATTTTTTTTTTCTAGCACGCGAATCATTTAATCGGATATCGGATCCACAGCGGCTTTGTGGCGATGTCGACGTTAATCTTTCTCTCGTCGTAATGCGAACACACGGATCACGCTATTGAGATTTTTATTGTTACAAATTAGTCTGCGAGAGAGAGAGAGAGAGAGAGAGAGAGAGAGAGAGTGTGTAGCATGCACGCAATATAGCAGCAGTCAGTTCGGCTGTAGTTTGATATGTACACACACATACATACTGCAGCGGCCGACAAGGTCTTGCAATTAGGCGCCATTACGGCTTAGATTCAATTAGTCGTGCAAGCTCCGCATATAGCCTATATATACTGCCATTAGGCGAGTCCGTGCTATCCACTGACGTCAATTATATAAGGCTAAATGTACGTGCAACGATGAATATTCCGACGAAAAGTAACTTTCCATCTCTCTTTCGCGCCTGTCTGCGAAGCTTCAATACCGCTGAAAATCTCGATAAACAAGGGGAGGGCAGCCAGCGCATCTGTACGTCTAGACCTCCTTTGCCAGGTATTTCTCGTCAAGCAATATCTTACTTGTTTTTTTCGCGAAGTCTTAAGATTTTCGCCTCTGGTTTCTCCGCAGCAGCAGCAGCAGACTGAAATCCCGGAAGACGCCAATTTTCGGGGCTGTAGCTGCTCGTCGCTGTTTTCTCCCTTTCGCTGAGCTGCAAGAGAAAAGTGAAAACGCGCGCGCCGCCGCCGTACGATCTCGTAAACATTCTCCCCGCGCGCGCGCGAAGAGAGCAAAAAAAAAAGCGACAGGAGAAAAAGAACGTCTTGATCCTTGGTCCGTTGTGTACGTGTGTGTGTGCGCGCGCGCTGTAAAAGGCAGGCGGAGATAAAAACGCCGAGGAGCGCGGAGAGGGTATAAAAAGCAGAAAGAAAAAGGTGGGTGGGTATATATATATGTGGATGAAAGGATGTAGTCAATAGAGTTGAATTAATGTCAAGGCTACTGCGAGCTTTTTTTTACTAGTGCACTGCCTAAGTGAAAAATGGAAGCAAAGAAGATGGTTTTCAATTCTAAAAAGCTTTGGCGAATTGATTCGTAAATACATATACGAAAGAAAGTTTGGAAATAACTGAAATTTGATGGAAGCTATACGAAAGTCGTAAAAAGTATTGTTACGGCTGCGAGTTACCGTAGGAACCAGCCTCTGTCTCTTTTTTCTTTTTTCCGTTCCACCCTCGGTGGCAATTCAACTTGTCTGCTCGATAAATATATATATATAGCGTTCTCGAAAATGGAGTCGACTGAAAAGGGCGAGAGAAAGAAAGAGCCAAGGATATACCAACACACATACACATAGAAACACAGACTCGGCGTTATATTATTCGCATGCTAACGGCGCGAGCCACATAAATTGAACGAGTGCGCCGCGTGGAAGATCGAGATAGGCAGCGAGAGAGAGAGAGAGAGAGAGAACCACACACCATATAAGAGGGCAAACGTGCGCAGGCAGCCGCGTCGCTATGGATACTCTATACACGATGCTTTTTGTTATAGCAGCGGCAGCAGCAGCCGCAGTCACTTTATTATATATATCGGAATCGTGCGCCTTGTCACCCAGTTTAATCTCGGTCGGCACTTTCGCTATGTGTATACGTATACGTATACGTACGCATGCTCTACGCTCCATTTCTAGCCTCGCAGTCGTTAGCGCGTCAACCTAGGTATACTTAACTTTTCGTAGTACTACGCCTTTTATGCTCTGTAATTTCACTATCTTTTAACGCGCTGACTAACTTTCCTCTACCTCTCTCTCTCTCTCTTTTTGTGTTTCCGCTACGCCTTTGTTCGCGGATAATAACAAGTATTTTCCGGTTGTGTCGCACTTGACGTTATACAGCGAGCAAGTGATAGTCGAATAGAAGAAGAACTTTGGCGATCTCGTTTTTGTCCAAAAAAGCCATAATCAATCTTATGGCTATACTCGCGATGTCTTCACGCACACATATATCGCGCGCGTTTTTCCTCGCGAGCTTTCTTTTTTTGGCGCAAAGCCGCACCGCTGCAGGTTCACGAAGTGCCGAGCGAAGCGATATCGCCAAGCTTCGCGGAGAATAAGAGACGAGACTCTAATCCTCGAAGATGGATTCGCCAGTTTTTTTTTCTTTTTTACTTTCCGCGGGAGTAGGGTCGTTCGCCAACTGACAAATATCGATGACACAGCCTCATTCAATTTACCAACCGCACGGTAGCGCGATAAATTTTTCTTCTTTTTATAATCGCGAAGCTTCTGCTTCTCGAGAAAAGAAAAGAAAAGAATACCGAAGAATATAAGAAAGAAATAATTAGAATTGGGAAGAGTCGTTAAGCCCGTAAGGACCGAGAGGAGAATAAAGAGACATCGTATGGACTGTCGAGTGAGAGAGAGAGCTCGGGCGCACGGCGCAAACGAGGGTCAACACGGAGATGGTTACTTTTACGGTAGCCTCACCTTTATCGCTCATTCCACGCGGGTCATCGCCTTCTCTCTATCTCGCCTCGGCTACCTCTCATTTAGCCTCCTCTCGACTCAGAAATGCCTCTCCTCCGCAATTGATTTACATGCAGCTCATTGACTCGCTTGACTGTTTAACATTTGCATTTGGAATTCTAAGCGGCATTATTGTTTAAATATGTTTTATATCCCGTGTAAAAAAAAAACGTATGGGTAAAGTATGGCTTTGGCGCCTTTTCCATACTTTTAGCCATACTTTATATAATTTTTCAAAAAGCAAAAAGTACGGCTTGCTTTTTGAAAAAAATATAAAGTATGGCCAATAGCATAGCTAAAAGTATGGTTTGCTTTTTTAAAAATTATAAAATATGGCCAAAAGTATGGCTAAAAGTATGGCTGGCTATTTAGAAAATAAAAATAATTCTGGCTGAAAGTATGAAAAAGGCACCAGCCATATTTTGCCCATACTTTTTTTTTACATTCGAATCTATGTAAAAGGATTATAAATTATCGAGTTAATACTTGCACGTATAAGCATCGATGATATCGATACTTTCGCTTTTCATTCACGCAACTCGCTCTTTCGCAGTCGTCAAAGAGCAAACATTACGCAAAAGCGCTCGCGCACAATAGCAACGCGCAACCGTATAAGACAAGAAAAATGCAAACTTCATATTTATCGACGCCTTCGTCGCGCAAAAGCTCTCCTCCTTTCGTATAATTTACTACACGGAAATCGAGGCGTATACACTCATATAATTCCCTCTCCCTTTCTCTCTCTCCCCCTGCGACGTGTATTATCTCATGCTCCTCGAGCCCACAGTCTACTGGCATTTGGCAAAGTTCTATCTTTAGCAGGCAAAAATATAGCGGCGTTATCTCGCTCGGCCGTTTGTTTGATTCGGCCCCGCGCGCCTCCTTCCAATTCTCTTCTCCCTTTTTTTCCCTCCGCCAGAATTTGCATGGATTCTCTCGCTCTTTCATTCTGTTTTTAATACCGAATTAACCGGCGAGTGTTTAGCCGATGAATTCCGAGGGCTGTTGAAATTTTATTTTATCCTCGAAAAAGAGAAGAAGAAAAAATAAACTCGGCTTTTTCACCTACTCGTTGTATATAGCCTCAATGGGAGGAAGTAAAATTCCGAAGAGCTGAAAATGCTGCCGAGTGGCGCTTCGTCGCCGTTGTGTATTTTTTCATTACACTTTTTTCGTGTTTCGCTCTGTGCCGTGCACTTTGAACATTCGCATTTTACGAATGTGATAAGCTGTAAAAGTTGTGAATGCGAAGTGGCCCCTCCACGTCAAAACGGAATGAACAAAACGTTTTACGACGGGGTCTCGAAATAACGGAGCAAAAAAATTACCTTGATTGTCTTTTATTCCGATGTATACACGACAAACGACGAAACTAAAACATACGTACGCGCATAGATATGAAGATAAACGCGCGTGGAACGAAATAAAAAAAAAAAGAAAGAAAAGAAGAAATTGCAGAAGCGCATCGCGGACAGCCAGACAGTCGTTATGAAAGTTTATGGGATTTGGGCGCTGCCCAGCGCGCTCGCAACAAGCAGCAGCCGAAATATAGAGAATGGTAAGGAGGGAGAGCAAGAGTGGAATTGATTTGGCAAGGGGCGCATTAAATTTCGATAAATCGCGGAGGCAAATAAGAAGCTTTTCCTCTCTCGCTCTCGCATTCTTCGCACCCGCGTGCCAAAGAGAAAAGTTGGCCCGCGAAACCGAAGAAGACGCCGCCCTGCGACTAAAGTGGACGAGTTCATCCCTTCGTATACTTGAAGCAAGCTAAGCTAAGCCTTGTCCTCCCCTTCCCTCCTTACCGACAGACAACGACGACGACGACGACTGCATGGGCCAAAGTGCCGGCTAAGCCGTTTTGTCCGTGACGAGCACACTCTCTTTCTGATGCTACATCCTTGCGACAAATAAAACCCAAGAACCGCGCGCGCTTGGCGTGTGTATATCACTTGTGCAAATCCAACTTCGAGGACTTTCGTCTCGTCCCCTCTCTCTCTCTCTCTTTCTCTTTCTGGCGCGCGCGAGAGATGCTGCTGAATTAATTATCATGGCGTTAAATTTACATTGCCAACTGTACTATCGTGTATGTATACTGACGAGAGTGCTCTCGTGTTCCGTGCTATTAACTACAAATACAATAAAGGCGATTTCAGTGTCGCAGAGGACGGTCGACTTTCGGGCAGAATGTTTGACGTGCGCGGAGTAAATTAAGAAGCTCGCATCGGCAGCTCCCTACACTCGGGGGGTAAAACGATAGCCCTTCGAGAGAAAAAAAAAGAGGGACCACAACGACATGGCCATACAGTCCAGCAGCAGAAAAAGAAGAAGGATGAGAAGAAAGAGAGAGAGCAAGGCCGGCCTTAAAAAAAGAAACCGCAGAAAAGGGGAAAGAAGGGTCCAAGCGAGAAAGTGGTCCTTATCTGTGGTCGCAGAATGCTATGGCCTTTGGCATGATAATAAACGCCCCGGTAAATTCAGTCCGGTCTGCGCCCGGGCTCTCGGGCAAAAATTTATTCGCGCGGGGAGGCAAGAAAGTAGCCCTGTGTGTGTGTGTGTGTGTGTGTGTGTGTGTGTGTGTGTGTGTGTGTGTTGTGTCACACACGCGCGAGCGCATCGCTTGAAACTTTTATCCCCGCGTCAGCTGTGACAGACTGCAACAGAAGGATGGTCCTTGAGTTACCCTCCTGTTATGTGTGCCTCTTACCACGCACTTTTTTTTCTCTTTCTTTCCTTCTTATTTTTTTTTCTTTTTTGTTTTGGACAGGTCGCTCCCCTTACCCTTGTTTTGATTTTTGCTGGCGTTCGCATATTCTTTCTTTTTTTTTGGGGAGGATGAGAAGGTTGTGAATTTTAACGGGTTGTGCAAGACATTAGTATCGAGTTCACGTATAATCTTCGTCGTACAGGCTTATGTTTTGATAATGTGTATAGAAATTATCTTCAAAACAAGTCTGTTTTTTTTGTATTAAATCATTGATCAGCATGCAATATATATTGTATGCCAGATTGAAATTTAGCAGTAAGAAAACGCAACCGCAAGTAGTAGACCGGAGTATTCCCAAAGCGGCACAAAATCTCTTCAAACATACTTATAAACCAAGGCTGTTTGAATAGCAAAACCACTCAAAATTGTTTCATCAATATAACCACGTCGTCAACTCGCAACTAATTCTGTTTACGCAAGTACTCGAACTCCCCCTTGTCACCGTCGAAAGTACGTTCGAAGATGATACGCGCTTGACGTCAGCGAAAAAAAGCTTAGGGGGGATGAAATCGCACGGTAGCACGCGCTTGTGGCGAGATAACGTAATATATAAAGAAGAAGGAAAAATCGCGTTGACACCCCTTGCTTTCGACTATATGAGTGAAATGCACAAAAAAACTGCCGTAATTCGAGAAAGTTGGGGCGAATTTTCAAAAGGGGTGCACGCTCTTGGGGATGCGATTTT
>JAWWMK010046686.1:0-10670 GCA_035047105.1 Galeopsomyia nigrocyanea
CAAAAAATATGCTCCAGTGTTTTTCTTCTTTTTGAAAAACCGCACCTTTAGCCCTCTTCAGATCGCTTTAAACCTACGAAATTCTTTTTCCGTAATAGGGTTGGTTTCTCCTTATTCTAAAATGCATATAGAATACAATTCGGCAATAAAAAAATCGATTTTTTCGTCAAAATAATGTAGGGTCCCGCCTTAAAGATTTATGTACCATATACCGTATTGTAAATGATTCATATTATGCCGCGGGAAAGGATAAAAAATTGGTAAATAAAGACGAAGAATGGAACAGATGCTTCGAAGAAGCATCAATATTGCAATTTTTTAATGCACTTTGTGAATTATTTGCATTCAGGAGGGAGGGGACCAAATCACCCAACTTTCAGTTTCGAATTTTTTTAACGATGTTGCCTAACGGAAAATTGATTTCTGATAGTGAATTCTTCAAGCTAAGGATTCCGCGAATCCATTATATATTTTTTCAACTCGAAATATCATCATTTTCACATTTTAATTTGATTTACAAAGAAAAACTTTTCTGGTTCAAAATGCCCGCCGGTCGGCCAAAACCCCTACACGGGACACTTTACATAATCACTTTTTCAACGACAACGGGAGAAAATAATGACATTTTCGATACGGAAACTTTAAATTCTTACATTCAGAAACATACTCGTGTGGAAAGACACATGGCCGAAGCTTTGCGCCCCCCCCCCCTCTCGCTTCATTTACTAGGCATCTCGAACAAATCTCTTCTCTCTCCTTTTCTTTTCTTCTCAAGTAGCGAGCTTAATACTCATTATGCGGCGATTGTTAATCGTCTTCCTCCATTAAGTCGTGAAGCCTTTAACGTCATTGTGGCATCCAATCCACTGCCCCCCACTTGTTCGGGCCTATCTGCGTTTGAACTCTCTAAAATGACGGAAGCTGATGTCAGAGCAGCACTCAGCCAATCTAACTCAAAAGGCCAAGGCGTTGATGGTATCTCGTCTCAGATGCTTCGTCTTAGTAGTAATATCTCTATCCCATACATGAAAGCTCTTTTTAATAGCTCACTGCGTGAGGGTGTCTTTCCATCCTTCTGGAAAAAGACACTAATCAGACCGCTGCTCAAAGTCAAGACTCTCGGCTCCGAATCTGATACGAGCCCGATTGCCCAGCTATGTGAGATGTCCAAAATACTTGAGCGCCTTGTACATAAGCAGTTACTAAACTACCTCGAAACTAATAATTTAATTAATGCGCTTCAAGCAGGTTTCAGACGTGGCCGCACGCAAACAGCTGTCCTTGGCGTCCTTGATGACTTTAGACATGCAGCCAGTCGTGGTATGGTAACTATCTAATTGCTTTTCGATTTCTCGAAAGCATTTGATACCATCCCTCACGACATCCTCTTATCAAAAATCAGAGCATTAAATGTTGCAGATAAAACCCTCATGTAGTTCTTCAGCTATCTTGATGACAGGCTTCAAGCGGTTATTGATGAGGGTGGTACTATCTCAGAATCCTTAAAGGTTGCGACTGGAGTCACTCAGGGTAGTGTACTTGGCCCTTTGCTGTTTGTAATCTTTATAAATGATGAAAAGCCTCTTCCGAGATGTTCCCGTGTAATAGAATTTTAATAGGTGTAATAGAGAGTAAACTCCAAATTATCGATGGAACACAATTTCTTTTATTGCTCGACATTTCGGATCGACAGACGATCCCTCCTCAGGATGAAATACTTTTACAATTGAATATAAAAGAATAGACAACAATTCGCAAATAACATATTTTTTCGCAATTTAAAATCATGACTCATCAAACACAAGAACTATGTGTGAACATAGAGTCAAATTTTGTTCTCCTTACGCTTTGTCAATTAACTTTTAACTTTACAAACGGTAGGAAAGCGATTTCCATGCACGTTAGTTTTTCGAGCTTATGTCAATGAGATTGAGCAGAATTCTTCCTTACCCTTTCTTGATGTTGAAATAATTCGAGAAAACTCCAAAATAATCACAAATTGGTATCAAAAAGATACATCTTCTGAACTTTATTTAAATTTTCACTCTCACCATCCCATAGAACAAAAAAGAGCAATTATTTTTTCCTTAGTTGACAAATCCATAAAATTATCACAAAAAAAGTTCCATACACAAAATCTAATTAAAATCAAAGAATTTTTGCAAACTAATGATTACCCGATTAAGTTTATCAGCCAAAATATCAAACGTAGATTAAGTATTTTAAATAATGTAAATCCTTCTCCAAATAATAATCTCGAGACTTTACTTGATAATAACAAAGACAGAATTATTGTTTTACCATACATAAACAACCTTCACAGCAAGTTCAAACAAATTTTAAGAAATACACGATATAAGTTTATATCAAAGCCAATCAATAAATTCTCAAGATTTATAACTTTGGGTAAGGATGGTATTGAGAAATTGGAGCGATGTGGTGTTGTATACGAAATTATTTGTAAGACGTGTGACAGTCGGTACATCGGACAAACTAGCAGGAAACTCAAAAAGAGAGTTTATGAGCATAACTACTCTATAAAAAATAAATCACAATCCACTGGCCTTGCAGAACACTTTTACAATTTACGTCACATTGCAGATTTCGAGAATATAAAAATATTAGATCAAAAAAACAATAAGTTTAAAAGAGTTTTCTCAGACATGTTGTCTATACATGAAAATGAAGGCAAGAGCATGAATCATATTATTGATACGTTGAAGCTAAAATCAGAATTTAAATCAATCATTGATTCCGTATGTGAACAGAAATAACGATAAAAACAACAACAATAGCAAAAAATCCAATGTACCACAACGACGTACACGAGCGAGTTACAAAAGGCGAGATTAGGGAAGCATGTGATAGCAGTAGTCCGCTTTCCTGTCCGTATCAGCGCTACACTAATTTATCGATCGAAGGTATAACTCGTTGATTAGAAGCTACCTCTCATGTCTTTATGTTTTCTTGTAACTGTGCGTTTGAACTCGGCTCTCGTCACGAAGGCGCGCTCCCCCGCGCTGCAAAAGAATATCTCGATTGTTCTCGATCATTCCTTTTCCGCGCGAAAATTGTATAAAAGCCGCGACGATTGTCATATTTCGCCTATTGTCTCTCAAGTTTTCCTTCACGTTGTTACGCTGCCCAAACGGCGACCTACTGTTAGGGCATAAAATCATACCTTGTTGACGCTTAACTCACTTTGACATGTAAGTTTTGTTAGAAAAATATCTTGTTACCTATAGTTGCAACAGCATAGGCTAATTACAATGATTAAAAATCAATTATTTCTTTATTTATAGGCTCAAAAAACTAACGTGCATGGAAATCGCTTTCCTACCGTTTGTAAAGTTAAAAGTTAATTGAAAAAGCGTAAGGAGAACAAAATTTGACTCTATGTTCACACATGGTTATTGTGTTTGGTGAGTCATGATTTTAAATTGCGAAAAAATATGCGAATCTATGAAATATTCTTATTTTAATATAACATATATTATTATGAACTTGAAACTTCCCAACTGAATGTGAATACATAATTATTTCGATTATAATGTGATAATGATACAGCGCTGATATATAATTTTGCGTTTATTGTTCGTTATGATGCTTCGGATTGTATTTATCATCTCGTCTTCTTCAGAGTGACAAAAGTGATCAAGGCTCCACCCCCCTATTTCGTTTTTTCCTCTTTAGAGGTCCCCTACTGAATCAACTGACTGAGTTATATAAGCTGCCGTTTATATTGCTTGGAGTGCGATGTTGTGCGTCGGAGCCATGTGTGGGATATTAGCCAAACAACTGACGGGTACGATGCGTTGTGGTGCATACTCTGTTTTGTGCATCGGATGTGGCGTTGATTGTGTAAAAAAGTACTGTATTTCTCGAGGATTTTGTTCATGGTGCTTTGTGTTTCCTGCAAACATTCTATGACAAATTTATGTGAGAGACCCTCCCCCCCTCCCCACCCTAGGGCTGGCAACCGCCATAAGACCAAGCATGCTAAAAATAGGTTTCCTCACGTTGTTCCAAAATATAAAAATTTTAACTGCATCTTCTCAAACTTGTATGACACAGATTTACATTCGCCTAGACAGCGTATTTATTAATTATCTTCCTGAAGTCCCGACCCATAATTTTGGAAGTAATTATATTTGGCAGCTTTACAACTTGAAAGGTTAATAAGGTATCCAGTTATTATTTCTAACGGCCTTGTAATATTATTCATTATTAGTATATACCGTACAAATCATCATTCCTTTTTTTTTACATATAGAACTGGGTTCAGGCGATTTTCGAAATGATCGGAGTTTTCTGGTTGACGAAACGGAGTCCTTTTAGAACCCTAGAGTTTTTATAGTTCAACTAACAGTTTTTTTGAAAGATCAGAATGTTATTTCTTCAAAAACGGAGTCTTTTCGAGCCGACGGAGTCTTCTGATTTTGCTAAACGGAGTCTTTCCGAGTCGACGGAGTTTTCTGATTTTGCTAAATGGATTCTTTTCGAGTCGACGGAGTCTTCTGACTTTGCTAAACGGAGTATTTGGGCAAACGAAGCTCTGCGATTCGGCAGGCGGTTTTTGTATGTTTTATTTGACTCCCAGTGACGGCGTCCGAGGGGCGCGGGTTGAAGTAAAATTTCCTATACTCGGCTCGAGGTCAGTTGACTCGCTGTCTGCGTCAAGTTCATTCGTGTCGTTGTCTAATACTATGGGTCCTACCGGTACGTCATGGTCTATGGCCCTTTCTACTCGATCCATGTAAACTATGCGTGAATGCTTTCCTTTCATTATTTCCACGTTGTGTCTTTCGTAGTCGATAGCTAAGATTTCACACGACTCCACCCATTTGGCGTCTAATTTTTTTGTTTGAAGATGTTTGAGGAAAAAATCTTGCTCCTCTACACGAAAGTGTTGGGTATTTAAGCGTCGATCGTAATGCCTTTTAGAGAGGAACTTGGATTGTAGCAAATTCATAGTCGCTAATGTTCGCAGCTGTGAAAGGTTTTTTTTCTGCGTTCGATAAATACTCGTCGTATGATAATAAATGCTCTTTAGGTGGGAAACTCGATGGAGTGCGTGCTCGTTTGCCAAATAATATTTCGTGCGGCGAGAACTTCATTGATTCATGTTCTATCGTATTGTAGGCGTGTTGTGCTATTGACACTAACTCATCCCATTTAGGGTTATCTTAGACGTACATCTTTATATATTCTTTTACTGTACCGTTTAACCGTTCGATTCCGCCCTAACTCTATGGATGCATAACACTATTACGATATTTATTTATTTCAAAAATCGTAGCGAATTCTTCTAAAAGATTTGTAATGCTGCGACCTCTCCCTCCTCGTCGTAGGTGACGCAACCTGGAAGAGTGAGTTTGTGGGCACACGCGAAGTGCGGAACGCGGTTCGCGCGGGGCCTTCTCCGACGGTAGAGCTTTACAATCTGCTCCGGGTGTCTCTGCGTCAGCTCTCACCTCCAATCTGCTCAGCTCGCCTGCTTGTCTCTCGACGCGAGTCCTGCAAATGAATAATATGCAGCGGCTAGATTATTGTAACATGCAGTTTTGGATAAAGGTGGAGTCACACTCGGATGATCAATGTTACTAGCTAAATGCTCACACGCGCTTTACAAATACCCTACTCACTACTTACGGCTGACCTCCAGCTCGAGGAAAAGTTGGCCGTCGCTCGGCTTCTCGCTCGCAGATCCCCATGCGGTCGTGCAGTTATCACGCCTCGTGATAATTGCTCGTCCGCGGCTGATAGGTGCCGGCCCCTCTCGAGGTGTTGCGCCTTCGCTGGTTCGACTGGGAGAACGAGCTCGCGGAACGGAGAGAGAGTCCCAGACCGGCTCTTCCCCCACTCGCGGCTCATAGCCAAAAGTGTCTGTGCCTCGTGCCTACGCGCTCCTGGCTACCGCTGTCCTAGCGCTTATGTATGCGCCTGTGTGCATGTCCTCGCGCTTATGCTACTCTACTCTCGATCGCTTTGCAAGCGTGTGTGAGTGGTCAAAGTACCACATTACAATAGCCTCCCCTTGGAAGGAGAAGTCTTGAGCTTGCGAGAGACACACAGGCGTAAACATAACACAGCTGAGAGCTGTCAAAGTACCATGATTCGCAACTTAACTGGAATTGCCATAACTCGGCTTGGTAACTAAGCGTTTTATAACAAATTCAACAAATAAATGAATTTTTTCTTATTTTAATGAACGCTTAATAATTAATAGTTATATATATATATGTATTTGTGCATCGCAGATGCGAATCTTTTTATTCTTTTTGGCGTGCGCATTTTATAAATAAAAATACTTTGGTTTTTTTTTCTATGATCGATGTCGCACTTATGTTTCATATAATCTTAAAGTAATATGTTTATCGCATTTGAGCGGTTATACCAAGCGCATCACAGATGCGTATCACTTTTATTCAAACTTAAAAATATCTAAGCAGCTTATTTAACTGTATTTATTTCTGCAGCTTTACAATTACGCGGTGAAAGAAAATTTGACGTGTATTTATTTTTATTCGGACAGCTCGTATATCGTATGCGATTTAGTTATTCCTTATAAAATCATGAGTGTCACAACGTTCGTTACGATGAACACAAAAATACCAGTTGTCTCGGGCTTGAATGAATGTAACGTGGAAAAAACAAATTTGACGTTTATTGTCAAAGGTAAACTCTATTTCTGTGTGAAATGTTAGAGTAGCTTCGAAGTTTTTAGATTTGACCAAGTTTAGTCAATATAGGATATGATTAACGTGAGCATACGAAATCATTAATTGTTGAATTTAATTTTAATTTGAAACAAAAGAAAAGACTCAATTTTTCAGTATTAATGAAACGAAAAGAGGAAAAATAAATAATCATTTGACGCTATATGAACGGCTTGGGAGTGTATTCAGCTGTATGCAAATCTTCTTAACTTAGCACGCAAAATTTGAAAAATTAAATTCGCACTGTTTATTGAGCTACGGCTTAGCTTGCCAAAATAATTAGCTTTTTATCGAATGTAGCAAAAATTAACTGAACTAGTTCACTGTCCAATAGGAAAGTTCTGTAAAATTGAAATCGCATAATAAAAATTTCAGCGCATCTCAAATAATGCGGCTCTCGATAGCAATGGAGCAAACATACCTCTACATCAGCAAGTGATCATAAAAGAAATCGCTACTTTTGCAGCTCATGAAAGGAAAAAGAAAAAAAAATTTTATCTAACGCAACTTATCAACTAATTGTACACTTCAACATAATACATTGGTGCAATGATCTTATAGATTTGTCAAATGATGGTTAAAAAAAATAATAGCCTAAAAAAATCATTCCTTTTTGTTTTGAAGGAATAAAGGATTTAAAAAAAGGAAGAGAAGAGAAAAAAAATGTAACACCAATGATTTATGTTGATGTATACTTGCCTCTTGAAACTTGCGTCGATGCCGATGACTTCCTGGTGATCGATCTCGGGACGTAGCCGGAGGTATTGAAGGAGGCGGTCTGCGAGTTCCTCGCACCGCTGTTGCGTGACTGCGATGGCGCGGAGGCGCCTGGCAGGCTGCTGCGGGTGGGCGGCTGGGTGCCGCTGAAGCTGCTGTGCGGCTGAGTGCCGCTGCTGCCGGTGGTGTAACGCCTGGGTGCGGTGCTCTGTTGATGCAGCCGCTGCTGCTGGTACGCCGTGCGAGCTTCGATTCTCTCGGCGTTCCATTGCCTTGAAAGAAGGCTCGTTCGATGTCTTCTTGCTGCGAAGTGGTACTCGATGTCCAGGGCCTTCATCAGCTTGGTGTTGACCTCATCCTTGAGATCCGGTTGCGGCTTGATGGAGATAGCCGTTGGCTGCTGGGCATGAACATCCCATGGCTGGATGCCCTGCGTGGCAGTCAGCTGCGACGGATGGACAGCCCTTGCTGGTGGCAGCTTCTGCTGCTGCTGTTCTTGTGCAGACGGAGGTGGCGGAAGCAGCTCCTTATCTTGCTGCGGTATTGCAGCTATGGTTGTGGCGGGCAGCTGCTGCTGCTTCTGCTGCTCCTTCAGGGCCTTCTTCGCTTTGAATCTTGCCAGGGCGGCCAGCAGTTGCTCTCGTTTGGTGAGCGTTGGCTTGCCAGGTTCAAGCGATGAGGCTGCTGCTACATCATTCTGCTGCTCCTGGGCTGCGCAGTCAATGGCTTATTTGACTGCGCTCGGCAGGTGAGGCTGGACGTACGGCTGCTTGTTTTCCTTGTTTACTGTGGAGATTAAAGGGAAATTAGCAAAACGCACGCGTCTCTTGGCCTTTCCTGTTGACGTCTCCTCTTTGTCCTTGGCAGCTTTGGTGTGAGAAACGTGTCAATTACCCGTTAGTTCGATGCGGTCGAATTTCAGCCGGTGGAACACGTCGTCGACTGTAGGTGACATGTTCTCCTGCATGCAGCTTGGCTCGATGATGTCATCTCGAAATTCGACTGCTTCCTTTTGACGTTGAAGCTCCTTTGCTCTAGCTATTTGCTGCTCGGCTGCTTTGCGTACCTCTTCTTTGCGCATATCGAGTGCCTTGCGCGTCTCGTCAAAAGCCTGGTTGAACATTTCACGGCGCTCTTCGTCTTCTATTTCTTGACGAATTTTCCTGATTTTCTTCTGCTGCTCATAAGCGTATATCGATGCTAAAATGTTGTCGCGTTCCAAAGGAGTTTTTGCAGCCATCCACTTTTCCTGGAGACATGCGCGCGCCTCTTCTTGTGAGAAATGTGCGAGTGGCAAGCTAACTGTTGATGGGAGTGCTTGCTTCACTTGATCTTCTTCTGTTGTTGTGACGTCGCTGAGCGACTTGCACTGGGCGCGGAAGTTGTACTTTCACACCAACCCATGTCGACTTGAAGCTCGTCGAGCGGCGACTTGCACACATCGCACTTTTGAGAGTGCTCACTGGTGGCGGCCATTTTGAGTGACCGGCACAGAGAAAATTACCGCACAAAGAAAATTACCAGCACCGCGCACGTGCTTTTTGTCGGCTTTGTCAACAGTCTATTTATTTCACTCGCGAGATTTTGAATCGGCTCACGCCGAGAGTCTTTTGCACACGCGCAAGTGTGATTGCCGGTTGCGCTTATTGTTTAGCTACGGCTTAGAAAAAGAAATTACACGCGCACCGCACATTGAAAAACTAGAATCAAGGAGGAAAAAAAATTTCTATATTCGTACGGCTCACGCCGATCGTCTCTCTCTCGCGCATACACAAAGGGAGCTGTGCATGCGAGATTGCGTCAGCCAACTCCGGTTTTTCACTTCACCGATTCTAATTTTTTTGGTCAATTATTATGCATTTAATAATTTTAATAATTTTAATCGGCCATGCCGAAAGTCTGTGTGGTTGTTGCGCGTTTATTTTTAATCACTCGCGAGGTTAATTAATTCAAGTATGAAAACTCACGTTTTCAGTCTTTCGCGTAATTACAGGGAAAAAGGAAAACTCGTGTCTTCAGTCTATTGATATTCACGCAATTACTTACTGCGGATTCAGCCTATGCAGCTTGAGAATTCGATGACGATCGCACGGCTGGAGAGTTGCTTGCAGCTCTGACGATGGAATGCGTGCGACTGGCGCGTCGCCCTTTGTCTCTAGGCACGCAGCGTGAGAGGGAAGGGGGAGCGCCGGCGACACCTCGGGCGGACGTCCTCTTCTTTTCTCCGTGCGTGTTTGTTCTTGTTCGGCTAATTGCTGCGTTGCCGGATTGCCCTGATTAGCGGCACGCGGACGCAAGTTGTATCGGCCGTCGAATTGCTGCGTTGCAGCCTCGTTGAGTATCAGCTTTTTCGGCCTACTTCGCTTACGCTCGGGTACTTGCGGCTTCGTGACGTCACCGCTCTGCTTCTTTGCTGGCCGGCCACGCTTCTTTTTCGTCGGCTGCTCTGCTGGGCTCGATGACGCCTGCTGCAGTTTTGAAAAAGTGCCGCGCGCACGTCGCAAATCCTTCGCGTGGATTGTGCTTTTTAAACGCTTGTCTGATAGTGTCTCGAGTACATATAAATTTTCGCTTTTGACTTTAGCTATTTTGTATGGATCAAAGAATTTGTATGTGATTTTGGCGGCTATATTTTTTTGTTTTGATGAGAGCGTCCAATTTCTTTTCAATACAAATTGCCAATTTTAAATTTATATGCACGTTTATTTTTATTGTAATTTTTGCATTGCGTCTCTTGAGCTTTCTCAATTTGTAATATTGTTTTGTTATGTACATGCGGCATTTTAATCATTCTTTCAGACCATTTATTTCCGGGAGTTTCGTTCGAATTTTCATTTTGCGAATTTTGTATGGTCTTTTCGAATTGATTTTCTGCGGCTTTTGCTGCGCTGCGAGTTGTTATTTCGTATTCATTTTCAATTGAATCGTTTTCCGAATTATCAGTCAGATTTTGATTTACTTGTTTACTATGCTCATTCGATTCAATTAAATTTTTCACGTCGGTTTTATTAATTATTAATTCGTCGTTTTCTACGTGTCTTTTCCAAAATTTTGGCGGTATTAAATTTCTACCAAACATTAGAAAAGCAGGTGTTAGACCTGTAGTAGTATGTACATTCGTATTATGAGCGAATTGGAATTGCGGAATCAAATTATTCCAATTTTTGTGATTCTCACCGACAAACGCAGTTATCATGACTTTTAAATCTTTATTCGCGCGTTCGACCGGATTGC
>JAWWMK010046697.1:0-10668 GCA_035047105.1 Galeopsomyia nigrocyanea
TTGTATCAAAATCGTACTATGTACGAAGTTTCATATTTTTGTCTACGTTATTTCGATTTGGTGTGCAACTACCTTAAGGTTGTAACATTGTGCCATTATATATTCTATGACTTTTTTGAATAATAAATCAATCTCCATAAGACTCTATGTTAATTTCCAAATTTCAAATTGCAATAACTTTGAATAGACTGATGGGCACTGAAACTTAGCATACTATTTTATTATAAAATTTGTAATTGTTATACGAATTTTCAAGAATTTTGCATTATTTTCGACGAATAGCCAATACAACCTTAACCCTAACTAAAAAGTTAGAACTGATTCCGCTCTGAATCAGCTCTGATATCATCTCTGATTTTGCTCTGAAACAGCTCTGATTTTGTTCTTAGTCAGCTCTGATTTTGTTCTGTTTTGTCCCAAAACGCAGTTACTGAATCAGAGCAAAATCAGAGCTGATTAAGAACAAAATCATAGCTGTTTCAGAGCATTTCAGAACACAATCAGATCTAATTCAGAACTGAAAGCCATATAATAATAATCCAAATAAATCATAATGAGTTAAAAAGCACGTTCAAATGCATTATTGATAGCGATATTAGTGAAGATATCACTAAATGTTGATATTCCTGGGGTAACCTAAAAAATTCATTTCATAAAAATTAACCAGATCATTTTTTTTGTGTTCCATTTAATTATGATACATTGAATAAAAATTCAGTTTTATATGATTTTTTACATGGTAAATTTATTAACAAGTTCAGGATTAAGACGATATGTTTAGTTTTTCATTTCCATGATAAATGTGTTCCACAATTTTATCTTGACTTATTTTTAAGTAGAATTTGAGAAAAGATTATGGTTTTTCCAGTCACAAATTAAATTGAGTTTATAATATTAATTCATGTATCTTTTTACTTTTATTATAGTTTAAGATTAGATTTATTAGATAACTAAGTTACGAGTAAAAATATAGAACTATAGGAAATCTCAATGTTCAGTTACACAGTTTGTCATCTGGTTTAGCATAATTAATCTTAAGTCAACCATCTGACTTACATGGGTTATCCGTTGGTTTGAAAAAATCTGAAAATCATATACTTTACCTGAAGATACTTTACAAAAAGATAATGCGAAAGTATTATTGGGATCCGCGGTCACATGACTAAGCTGGCCAACCTAACAGGGTCGCTATACATGCAAGCATAGGAAGCTCATGTGTTTTTCGACTGCAGTTTCAAAATTTGGACCTTTATGAAACTTCCAGATAGAGAAATTTGTTCATCATATTTTTTTAAGTTTTTTCATCAGATGTAAAAAAAAAAATTTTTTTAATTTTTTTTTCGCTCAAAAAATAAAAAAAAATATGATGAACAAATTTCTCTGTCTAAATGTTTCATGAAGGTCCAAATTTTGAAACTACAGTCGAAAAAACACATCAGCTCCCTATGTTCGCAATGTATAGCGACCCCGTTGGAGTGCCTCTCCATCAGATGGCGTATTGCATTTTAGCGGATCCCAATGACCCAATGGCTTTTCGCAGACCAACCAAAAGCTTAAAAACTAGATGATGACCTATTATTACTATTCCAAGTTGCCAGACTATTAATGCTTGCAAACTTTAAAAACCTTATCCATCCATCATACCCGGCCTTCGCTAGCTTGATAATAGCTTCCTCTGGTATAAACGTGTATGAATCTATATTTTTACCTATAGGGAATATTTAGAAACAGCTATTGCTATAGCCCTACAAGTATCCGATGGCTCATTATTGCCCAATTAAAACCAGTCGAGAGTGGTTGCTGGCTTAC
This sequence comes from Galeopsomyia nigrocyanea, assembly GCA_035047105.1. NCBI lineage: Eukaryota > Metazoa > Arthropoda > Insecta > Hymenoptera > Eulophidae > Galeopsomyia > Galeopsomyia nigrocyanea. Next base: position 1,810 of record JAWWMK010046697.1, read on the forward strand.
AATGTGATTGTAAAAACCATGTAACATACAATTACAGTGCACTTATTGTTGGTAAAGTTGCTTGGGCTCTATCTTAGCACTTCTTTCTTGCTATGCACATGACCTGAAACTCAGAAAAGATACAAAAAATCAGTTTGACAGTTTGATAGCTTCTGAACGAATGTGTTTGTTTACCTTTACATTGTAAGATTGCCAATACCACCATAACAAATAGACTTTTTCATCATACTTGGTCCTCGCTAGCATGATAATAGCTTCCTCTACTGTACGGGCCAATGAATCTGAATGTTTACCTGGGGGTAATTTACATTGCTATAGTTTTGTGAGGGTCTGATGGTTCATCGCTGCCCTCTAAAAACCAGATGAGTGTAGTTGACGCCTTACTTCTGGAAAAATTCATGTTTTTACATAAGTGCATTTTTGCCATAAGAGTGCTCTTATTATTAGTGAAGTGGCTTGTATCCTATCAATACTTCCTTCCTGGACCCCAAATGACCTGAAACTCAGAAAAGTTACAAAAATTAGTTTGACAGTTTTATAGGTCGGAAACGAACGTGTTTTTATATTATTCTTCGAGTTTTTGTAGCTGTGTGTATAATAATGAACACGCCGTTGTTTTATACGAATGACGCAGTTCTTGTGAGTCGCGGCACACTAGCTAGCGAATGACGTCATGGCGATTGCGTCATTCTGTAATGCCGTATCCAGTCATGGATACTAGTGCGGCAACGACATGTTTATTTTCACTGTACTTTTTTTCCAATAGCTATAATTATTATTTTGTGAAAAGATTTTTTACGTGTAACAATATAGGAAAAACGTGAAAGATCTGTGCTTGAATAAATTGTGTTGTTAGTAATGATATAATGGAAGGTAAACAAAGACGTTCGTTTCCAACCTATAAAACTGTCAAACTAGTTTTTGTATCTTTTCTGATTTTCAGGTCATTTGGGGTGCAGGAAGGAAGTATTGGTAGGATACAAGCCACTTCACTAATAATAAGAGCACTCTAATGGCAAAAATGCACTCTTATGTAAAAACATGCATTTTTCAGGAATTAGGCATCAACTACACTCATCTGGTTTTTAGAGGGCAGCGATAAGCCATCAGCCCCTCACAAAACTATAGCAATGTAAATTACCCCCAGATAAAAATTCAGATTCATTGGTCCGTACAGCAGAGGAAGCTATTATCATGCTAGCGAGGGCCAAGTATGATGAAAAAGTCTGTTTGTTATGGTGGTATTGGCAATCGTACAATGTAAAGGTAAACAAACACATTCAGTCTGAACCTATCAAACTGTCAAACTGATTTTTTGTATCTTTTCCTGAGTTTCAGGTCATGTGCGTAGCAAGAAGAAAGTACTAAGATAGAGCACAAGCAACTTTACCAACAATAAGTGCACTGTAATTGTATGTTACATGCTTTTTACAATCAGATTGTAAGCCATCAACCACTCTCGGCTGGCTTTAATTGGGCAATAATAAACCATCGGAAACTTATAGGGCTGTAGCAATAGCTTTTTTCTAATTATTCCATAGGTAAAAATATAGATTCATACACGTTTATACCAGAGGAAGCTATTATCAAGCTAGCGAAGGCCAGGTATGATGGATGGATAAGGTCTTTAAAGTTAGCAAGCATCAATGAATGTTAGTCTGGCAACTTGGAATAGTAATGATAGGTCATCGTCTAGTTTTTAAGCTTTTGGTTGGTCTGCGACAAGCCATAATACTTTGGCAATATCTTTTTGTTAAGTATCTTCAGGTAAAGTATATGATTTTAAGATTTTTTCAAACCAATGGATAACCCATGTAAGTCAGATGGTTGATTTAAGATTAATTCTGCTAAACCAGATGAAAAACTATGTAACTGAACATTGAGATTTCCTACATTTTTATATTTTTAATCTTAACTTAGTTGTCTAATAAATCTAATCTTAAACTATAATACAAGTAAAAAGATACATGAGTTAATATTATAAACTCAATTTAATTTGTGACTGGAAAAACCATAATCTTTTCTCAAATTATACTTAAAATAAGTCAAGATAAAATTGTGAAACACATTTATCATGGAAAAGAAAAACTAAACATATCGTCTTAATCCTGAACTTGTTAATAAATTTACTATGTAAAAAATCATATAAAACTGAATTTTTATTCAATGTATCATAATTAAATGGAACACAAAAAAAATGATCTGGTTAATTTTTATGAAATGAATTTTTTAGGTTACCCCAGGAATATCAACATTTAGTGATATCTTCACTAATATCGCTATCAATAATGCATTTGAACGTGCTTTTTAACTCATTATGATTTATTTGGATTATTATTATATGGCTTTCAGTTCTGAATTAGCTCTGATTGTGTTCTGAAATGCTTTGAAACAGCTATGATTTTGTTCTTAATCAGCTCTGATTTTGCTCTGATTCAGTAACTGCGATTTGGGACAAAATCAGAACAAAATCTGAGCTGATTAAGAACAAAATCAGAGCAAATCAGAGATGATATCAGAGCTGATTCAGAGCGGAATCAGTTCTGACTTTTTAGTTAGGGAAGGGAGTTGTAGCCAAAAAGGAATTGACGATCAGATTTCGATAAAACTTTGCATATCACTTCGTAATAGTGTTTAAGACATTCAGTTACATTTTTATGTGCCTAGGGTACCTAGGAAAAGAGAAATTAATAATTTTTGAATCGGCCGTTTAACATCGGTTCTTATGACATACTACTGCTTTACGCCATTCAGTTACTCGCCATTTTATAATTGACGATCAGATTTTCATGAAACTTTTTATGTATATTAGATGAAAATTTGTGCCAGTTCACAATATTCGATGGATAATTGTGAATATCCATAAAAATTTATATTCTCACAAAATGTTACATTTAACCTCAAAATTAGAAAGAGACAGAACATGAACCCCGTGAGTGCGAGAGACAACGACATGATACACTGTTTTGACTTGTGCGGTAGCGCTACAACTCCTTCAAGAACAGCTAACGTAGTGATCGAGTTTATTGAAACAGGTTTAATTATACTATCCACTTCTACCTCAAAAAAAGCTGTTGAAATCTCAACTCGAAAGAGTTTACAGTTTGACATTCTTAGTTGCGAATGTTGAAAGAGTCGATTGAACAATCGACTTATCTATCTAGCAAGGACAACGTTTTTCTGATGCAAGAAAAACAAGCAAATATTTTTGCGTAATTTCGTCATCTCTGATCTGCCGATCTTTTCAAGCTTTTTATTGAAAGAAAAAATATAAATACTTATTACATATATATTTGATATACGTATTGCAATAAGCGAATAACTTATGGTATATATTTGCTTCATAAGTAGATAAGTACAAATCTGGCGAGTTCTTTTGTTCTCGCTCAGGTCGTACACGGAAAAGGGATTCGGTCAGCTGGTTGCCGCGCGACTGGCACGCCACACGCTTTCCAGCCACACACTCGAGCGTTTTAACCACCGCAAAGACGTTTATGCAGCAGCTTTTATGCGATTGCCGCTATTCGTTATTTATTTCAACATTATAGATTTGATTATTTAGTGTAAGTAATTGTCCAAGCAATATGGAGCAGTTTTTATTATTATATGGACACGAGAGTCTTGGTTACTACTTGAAACGTAAGTATTTTATACAATGAAACATACGAATTTCTAACCTACAACATTTGCCTCAATTTTTTTCATTCCGTTATTTATAAATTATTACAAGCAAATACATGTCTTACATAGCATCTTTATGAATGATGTAGATTTTAATAATACTTATATAAAATTTACTTGTAGTAAATGGCGTTGACGAAGCGAATTTTTTTACGATGTCTGCAAACAAACTAAATTCACTAAGTACTGAATAATTACGATAAAAAAGACGAATTCATAGATTAATACGAAACAGAAAGATAAAGCTGGAATTGATCACTTTCACCTAGCTGATCCACATTTGTTTTTCGAGATATAACAAATTCATTTCAGATAAACTCAGAGAAAAACATCAATATTTGTGAAGTAGACGTGACGGATAAAACAGTACATGATTCAATTGATACAGAAAATGTTAATATAGCTCGGGGAATCAAGAGAAAAAGTACGACAGGTATTACTGCAGTAAATTATTTCGGAATCAATACCAAAGAACTCGATTTAATTCATGTAATCAACTGTTACGTCTTGAGCATCAACTACGAATAGACGATGGACAAGACGTTCCAATATGCCAGTGTCGTTGTTAGATAGAATAATATGTTTTACAGTGCCTTTGTTGTAATAGCAGGCTCTAACTGCGTCGTGAAGAGAGTTTTGTGGTTGATGGATAGCAGATTGCAAGTGTAGAGATGTGGCAGGCTCGAACTGCTCGTTGAAGTATGTTGCGTAGTTAGGTAAGGCGTTGAACAAATAAAACACTCACAAGTTCACCAGTAAAAGACACGGATTTATTGTAAGGAAATGAAATGCTCAACGTACAAAGTAATGAAGAATAGCGTAGATAATAAATGTAGTAAGTATGTGATTGAGAAACAAGTGTCGCAATAGGTTCAAATTCAAGTAAGAAGCGCGCCAATTGTCGACCCGGCGGTAAACGGAGCTCGCGTAAGGAACTGTCTTTCCGATCATTTTCGGTGTAGCGCGAAGCCTCGCATTTCGCGCAACGCGCTTACACTGCATTTTTAGTGTAACTCATTCGTGACCGACTTACACATATTTTAGTTTTTTGATTTTAAATAAATGAACGTCTTATGACGTTACACAACACTTTTCTTCTGTGTAAATATAATGAAAATAGTAAACTACTGAATTAAGATTGAAAAATATAAATTACATATTTATGGGTTGTATAACGTTTATATGTATGTGTTGATGCTACCTTATTTTAACTTTTTATTAGTGTTTGGTTTCATTGAGCCTACTATATATGCAGGTTAAATAAAATAAAATTGTCACGAAAAATAAGTTGACATGCTCAAAACAATATTATTTCGTCGGATTACATGTAGATATTTTGCAATTTTTATTCAATACTTTTCTTCGCATGGTTATTTCATATTAATCTCGTTTAGTATCATAAAACTAACTATTTGTAACATTATTTTACTGTAATTTTATGTAAATTTGTTATAATTTTTTCGCACTAATCTCGCTTATGCTTACAAAACTAACTTACTGTAATACGCTTTAATATAATGTCGCAATGTAAATTAATCATATTAATTTAAAGAAGCACTCCTCAATTTTGGAAATTTGTGTATAACAGGCTAGAACCAGAGGACTTCGTAGAGATCAGCAAACAAACTAGACAATTTTTTCAGGACAGGCTTATTATCGATTATATTGAGGTTTTTTAATGCACCCTGTCTTATTTTTGCTGAATATGATCTATAAATACAATTAAACGATTCTATCTAATTGCACCCTGCCTATCTAAAAAAAGAGAGGCTTATTATCGATTTTATTCAGGTTTTTCAGTGCACCCTGTCTTATCTTTGCTTAATGTGATCTACAAATACAATGAAACGATTTTATATAATTGCACCGTGCCTCATTACTTGAAAAAAGGCTTGTAATCGATTATATTTCGACTTTTGTTAATGCACCCCGACTTATTTTTGAGTAAGTCGATCCATAAATGCAATATAACGACTCTATCTAATTGCACCCTGCATATCTCAAAAGGACAGGCTTATTATCGATTATATTCAGGTTTTTTAAAATCACCCTGTCTCATATTTGCTTAACATGACCTATAAATACAATTAAATGATTCTATCTAATTGCACCCTGCCTACCTAAAAACAGAGAGGCTTATTATCGATTATATTCAGGTTTTTTTAATGCACCCTGTCTTATTTTTGCTTAATGTGATGGATAAATACAACTTTTCCATTCTATCTGATTGCACCCTGCCTAATTAAATGAAAAAGGCTTGTAATCGATTATATTTCGATTTTTGTTAATGCACCCTGACTTATTTTTGAGTAAGTCGATCTATAAATGCAATTCAACGACTCTATCTAATTGCACCCTGCGTATCTCAAAAAAGACAGGCTTATTATCGATCATAATTCAATTTTTGTTAATGCACCCTGTCTTATTTTTGAGTAAGTCGATTTATAAATACAATTAAATGATTTTATCTAATTGCTCCCTGGCTATCTAAAAAAGGAGAGGTTTATTAACGATTATATTCAGGTTACTTAATGCACCCTGTCTTATTTTTGCTTAACGTGATTTATAATAATAACTTTATAGCATCGCGTGGCTTAAGCCCGCGCTTATGCAACGCCTGTCTGTGGCAGAAGTAGTTCATAACGGCACCGTGCTTATAGCCCTCGCTGGCGCTCGGGCCATAACCGCACTGTGCCGTTTTGAACTACTAAGTCATGGAAAGACGAGCCGTAAGTGCGGACTTAAGGGCGACGCTATAAAGTTGTAAACGATACACGTCCCATAAGTGACACTCGACGGCACGGCGTTAAAGGGAGGTGGTAGGTGATTACAGTGATCTGTTATCGACAGCCGTAAAGAATCCTTCTCAAACATTAAATTTTGAATTTTTTGTAAATACCATAAGCATCCAACGTTCCTTCAGTGATCCCGAATGGTGGATGCTACTAATATTTACAAAAAGTTCAAAATTGAATGACTGAAAAGGATTCTACAAAACATATCGATAACTATGTCATGCCCTGACGAGGACGCACTTATTTTGCACACATACACACACATATATGCATAAACATATACACATCTTGATATTTATAAAAGGCAGTAAAATCAAAGAATAGAAACGATGCCACCTGCAGCTTATAAAAATATCCGTCTCACCACAACAACAGCTACAGCAGCCGCACAACCGTAAATAGGAAGAAAACAAAGTCATTAAACGTTCTCGTCCAATCAGAAGAGATCCGACTAAAAAGCACTGTTTCGATAAAATCGGAAAACGCTCCGACAAAACTACGTTTGTCGCCGTGTATTTCAGATGGGACGCTGCACTTCAACCCATAAGCCGAACGGCACAAAATCGGAAGAAGCCACGCCTACTCCTTCTCTATAGCTGAGTTTCGACAAAATCGGAAAGAGCTCCGACAAAAGTGAGTTTGTCGCCATGTATTTCAAATGAGACGCTGCACTTCATCCCATAAGCGAAAAGGCACAAAATCGGAAAGAGCTCCGACAAAAGTAAGTTTGCCGCCATGTATTTCAAATGCGACGCTGCACTTCATCCCATAAGCGACAAGACACAAAATCGGAAAGTGCCACACCTTGTTAGCTCGAGAAATGAGTATATAAGGGCCGAGCTTGTATAAGCTCAGCAGCGCAGTCAAGCTCTAGTCATCAGACAAGCAACAAGTCTCCCTGTATCTCTCAAGAGGCTTAAGGATCCGACATCATCGACTCACTCTCTTCTACACTCTCCGACGTCACGCCTAGACAAGCAGACTAGAAGGAAGCTCTGCGCTGCAGCTACGCCACGGGGTTTATTAATAGGAGCTACCACACTTGAAGCCAGGCGATAGGCCCTCTGCGCTCTCTTCGAGGATCATTGCGACCGACACTTAGTACGTGTTTGGCTTCGTGAGTGACAAGTTCCAGCGACAACTCTTTCTACAACTGCATCGTAATTGGGCAACCTACAACTTACTATTGAGGTCCCCAAGATTCTTCTGATTTACTGCCCGATTATCATACACAAATTACACAAGGTACACTACATATCTACTCGACTTGTACTCTTCATATTCTTTAGTTGCTTTAATAAACTTCAGAGTAAAATCGAATTAAACATCTTATATTTAATTATTCCTACAGTCATATAAAGCAAGTAACTCAGGATTCCTTCTGAACCGCATGCGGTGGTGAATAATAGTTTTGGGCTTAATTTACTTTTTATTCATTAATTGATTAAATATTATTTATTATTCGATCCTAGCTCAAACATTACGTAAGTAAGCCTAAAAAGCCCGCCACAACTATGTAAGCTATATGGACCTCTCACTGCCCCTTAACCACCCTCGCTACGCTTGGGCGTTAATTCGCCGTGCCATTAAGTGTCATTTATCGCACTAGTATTGTTATATACTATTTCAATTATATCTAATTGCACCCTGCCTAATTAAATGAAAAAGGCTTGTAATCGATCATATTTCAATTTTTGTTAATGCACCCCGTCTTATTTTTGCTTAACGTAATCTATAAATAGAAGATTTCAAGTCTATCTAAATTCACCCTACCTATTTAACCCTTTGAGGGGCAGCAGCCACTATAATAGCACCCTATTTTTTTAAAATTTTTTTCTTTATAACACCAATATTTTTAGCTCCAGGTCGTTCTAGTCTTACGTTATGGAACACTGGATGCTTAGTGAACTAGTTGCACAGCTCAAAATTTAGAGTACCACTGTATATAATTAGTTCTAAATCATTAAGAATAGAAAAATGAAGACTTTTTAAATTAAATTCGGCTGTGAAGTCAATTTACACGCAAGTTCAGTGATGTTTGGTATATAAGGTTTTTCGAGGTCGCTGATTACGAATCCAGTCTCAGATTTCAAAAATTCAAAATGGCGGATTCAATATGGCGGATTAATTTTTCAAAAATTTGCATAGAACTGCAAAATTTTGTACATAGGGGTTATCGGGAACGCTGATTATGAATCCAGTATCAAATTTCGAAAATTCAAAATGCCCGGCTCATCATAAGAAAAATTCACATAGATCAGTGATTCTGGCTAACGGCCAAAATAGTATGGTCCTAAAGGGTTACCCCCCATTAAGATAGTCAAAATGACACCCTAAATAAATACGTAAATGAAGTTTATAGGTGCATTCTACATCGAAAAAA
>JAWWMK010046708.1:0-10668 GCA_035047105.1 Galeopsomyia nigrocyanea
AAACACACTGTGATAATGTATGTATGTGTGTATGACAGTGTGCGTACGTACGTATTTTTGTAAACAAAAACACGTGACTGATGACCGATTTTTCATCACCGTTTTTTTCGATCTTTTACAGGGGGATAATTTTCTTCAGATAAGAAATAAAAAGCTAGAAATGTAGAAATTATAAAAATAATAGTAATGCTAGAACTTTTGTTGAAAAAAGATTGATTGAATTATATGATATTCTAGTACACGCTGAGACACAAACATGGTTTTGAGCCTACAAAAGTTACTCGATACTCATTACTTAATAACTTTATATTGTTTTTCTAGCTTAAATTACCATACAATGATAATCTATTAAATGAAAGACACAACAATTATTGAAAATATTGCAATTATGAATCTTAAGGGGCTAACTTAATAAGTGAAAAACTCACATACTATTATCGCATTGTGACTGTCAGATTGAAATAAATTAAATTACTTCATTTGTTGTATTGAAGACCTAAAAATTGCTATGTGTATCGTTTTTTAAACATTTATGGCTTGAAAAACAGTGTAAAAATTGTCAAGTAATGAATATAGAGTAACTTTTGTGGACTCAAAACCATGTTTGTGTCTCAGCGCATACTAGAATATCATATAATTCAATCAATTTTTTTTAACAAAAGTTCTAGCATTACTCTTATTTTTATAATTTTTACATTTCTAGCTTTTTATTTCTCATCTCAAGAATATTATACCAGCAAATTAGCTCTAAGTCTCATATAAATAATTTAAATCATAAAAACATTTCGATTTACAAAATCCTTCATTCGAAGGCTGTGTGAACTCTCGAATTTTCATAACAAGACATCAGGACCTTTCAACTACTATATCTGTGTTTCTTGACTCATAACTGACATATGGCAAAAGCAAAAATAGTAATTACTACAACTTTCATTAAATATTTTATGTCCATATCAGATATATGCATGCATGCAATTATCTATACCTACATGAACACGAATTGCGTTAATTTAATTTTCATTTTCACATTTTCAATGTGTCAATTAGGCAAATAAGGCAACATTATTATAGTTACATTAAAAATATTTTATCAATCGACAGAAGAGTTAATCGAAAATATTGTAATAAAGAGGTAATTTTTATTAACTGTAGTCAACTTTTTGATAAAATCAAACCGCAGTTCTTGTTATATAAACGATTACAGCTAATTACTAAAATTCAAATATATTTATAAATACTGATAGCATATTGGAAAAATTAATGGATTGTAATGTGAAATATTAATTCCAGAAGTATGTCATTCAAAATTAGAAATTCACTTATAATAGCATATATTTGTGCGCATCAAATGAGGAAACATTCATTATAAATAAAAACAATGTATTTATACTGAATATTCTACTTCAACCCTTTGCTCGTCTTTGCGATTATTACTACGATTAAATTTAAGCCTACGCGAAATCAAAGTGAGGAAAGAACAAGTATCTATATGTCTATATCGACAAGTATTTAAACATTAATAAGCATCGATTTTCTCTCTAACAATAAGTTTATCATTCACATGACACTTTTCTTCTCTTTATTATATACTTGCTGGGCCTGTTCTTGTTCAATGTTGATATGTAGATATGATAATTTAAACTAATTTTTTTACTCTGAAGAACAGGCCCAGCAAGTATATAATAAAGAGAAGAAAAGTGTCATCTGAATGCTAAACTTACAGAGAAAATCGATGCTTATTAATGTTGGAATACTGTCGATATAGACATATAGATATTTGTTCTTTCCTCACTTTAATTTCGCATAGGCTTAAATTTAATCGTAGTAATAATCGCAAAGATGGGCAAAGGGTTGAAGTAGAATATTCAGTATAATTGCATTGTTTTTATTTATGAAATAATGAAAAATAAGGCTACTTGCCGAGTTTTACTTTTTTAAAGGTTTGTTTGTATTATCACTGACACCACAATTTGTACAAGAATGGATCTTTTGCGTTTCCCTCAACATCGCCGAGACATACCAATATTGTGCCATATAAAAATCTGTTCACAAAATAATTAGCTCGATCTGTTAAAATAGTAAACATGTTGCAGTCAATGATAATTGTATACATGTGTAAGAATGAAACGTATTCTACTTTTGTATATTACTATGTACTAGATGGCGTGCAAGTCAGTAGCTCGTCTGACGCCATACGGATAACTCTGAATAAACACACGTCTCTATAGTATTCACGTCTCTCTAAACGTTATCTCCTCTCAATCCCGATTACAACAATAACAGGTTATGGGCCACTCACTTTGTGAATTATTTGTTCTTAACGATTAGGCAGTGAGCCGTAAAAAGGAGATCAGAAAATCGGATGTAGAAAATGAAAGAGGATGTAGAAAATGAAACTGTTGCAAACCAGATGTGGGATAAGTATAAGACTATGTTTCAGGGCGATGGACTCATACGCCGTGTTGATCTTGTCAGAGAAATTACAACGACAAAGTTGAGTGATTGTGTTTCAACAGAAGTTCTATGTGCAAAATATAATAACCTCATCAAATAAATTGCGAGTCATGGCCATGAACAATTGCCAGATGATTGGGTAGCCACATTTCTGCTAGCCGGACTACCAGAACAGCATCAGCCGATGATACAACCGTTAGGCAGTGTTACCAACCTAACATATGACACTGTCAAATCAAGAATATTGCAAGATGTAAGGTGTAACAACGACGCAAATCAACCTGAGTCGTAGGGACTTTACACACACACTCGTAGCCGTGGCCGTGGACGTGGAGCTTGGCGTGGTAAAACTACAAACTTGCGCGGAGGAGCAAAAATGGCGCTAGTTCACGCAGCAACAATAACAACAATATACGCTGCTATGAGTGCGATGGCCGTGGTCATTATGCTAAAGATTGTCCAAACAGCACAGATGATTCAGAAGGCAAAGCTTGTTTAGCAGAAAACGATGAAAACTTGAGTGAAGAAGCACAAAGTTTTGTGTGTGGCTTTATGACTTTATCAGTACAACAAGGTATGAGTTTAAATGTGAGAGAGAAAAAAAAGGCTATGGATACTAGATTCCGGTGTCTCAAATCACATGTGTTCAGACATAAACATTATGAGAAATTTACGTAAATCAGTGATAAAATCAGTTGTGACAGCTGATAAAACTGAAATGCCTGTTGACAAGCAAGGTGATATATATTTGGATGTTCTTTGTCAGCATGGTACTCAGAAGATAAATTTAAGTAATGTTCTGTATACACCAGACGTAACAGCAAATTTGATTTCAGTAAGTTGCATACAAAAGAGACTACCTACTACTACGACATTTGAAAGTAGGTACTGCAAGGTTACTGATAAAGAAAATAAAATAATGTTAATTGCAACGATGTCTTTAAATGGAATTTATGCTATTGATACGTCAGCTGCTGTTGCTATGCAGTGCAATTTGTTACAGGACATGCCGTCAATGTTTCTGACAGAAAACATGATCACCTGGCATCGCAGGCTTGGTCACATGAATTCATCTTATTTACGTACACTCAAGAAAAAACCAGGCACAGGCATTGATTTCTCGTCAAAATGATAAACTACAAAAATGTGAAGATTGCATTTTTGGTAAGCTGACAAAGAAACCTTTTAATAGATCTGGCAGTCACGCAGAAAAGATTTTAGACCTGGTGCACACAGATGTTGGTGACGTGAACGAAACATCATTTAGTAAAGCGAGGTACTTCAAGGATTAAATAAACACTTTCCTGTAAAAAATTTAGGTTCGGTACAAAACCTTTGGGAATTAAGGTCACAAGAAATAGAGTTAGAGGCAAAACAATGCTAGATCAATCAGACTATATACGCCAGATACTCAAAACATATAATATGGAAGAATGTAATCCGATGTCAACACCAATAGATCCAAATGCAAAGTTATCAACACCAACAGCTGAAGAGCACAACAGATTTGTACAAGAAAGTAAAGTGCCTTATCAAAATGTTGTGGGTGCCTTGATGTATCTGTGCCAGTGTACAAGACCTGATCTTGCATTTGTCGTCAGTACACTAAGTAAGTATAATAACTGCTATTCAAGGGAGCACTGGCTTGTTGTCAAAAGAGTCTTAAGATATTTGAAGAGTAAAATGAGCTATAAATTATGTTACAACAAGCTAAGTATAGATAAGCTTACTGGTTACTGTGATGTAAGCTGGGCACCAGATATAAATGACTCTAGATCTGTCAGCGGTTATTTATTCAAAAACGCTGGAGGGGCCATATCATGGAGTTCAAGGCGTCAGTGCTTAATTGTTCTTTCGAGTATTGAGGCTGAACTTCTATCTCTTACAACAGCTACACAAGAGGTAATTTGGCTGAGGAGTTTTTCCCTTTTATTTATTGGCCTCCATTTTATTAATCACAGGTATTAATTTATTTTACACGCTACCAAAATTATCGTCATTTTATTTTTAAATAAGCTCGAGTCTCACACCATATCTATAGGTGGGGATATTACAGTGGTGGCAGCGGAAAGCGATAAAATTATTGAGAAATTTTTTGAATAGAAGTGTCAATTAAAATTGTCAATTCTTAAAATCGGGCGGATCGATCTCAATTTTTACTTTTCGTGATTGTTCATTCCGCTGGAGGAAGTGAACGATTAGAAAAGTTGTTACAGGTATTGATTAAGCCAAGCAGTCAACAATCGTTAGAAGTTCAAGGAGCAACCATATACTTTGGTGAAGATTAAAGACAAATTATTAGTGACGTTAGTTTTGAAGTGACATTGTTGGACAGTGCCTTTTTAGCATTTCTAATTTATTGTGAATGGTGTTGATTGTTTCCTATGTGCTTTTATGTGCCACTGCTCTATCCTGGGTTTTTGGCACGTTTCCCTAAGATCTGAGGGTAAATACCGGAGGAGAAAACGATTTAGCGGCCGTACCTCGCTTAGCCCGAAATCGCAGGCAGCACAATGTTTTCAAAACCGTAACTTTTTATACCTTTTCAAGTGACCATCGCGAGTAGATTGACAACGAAAATTGAATACGAATGGATTTACTTAGAATATTTGTTTGGGACGAAATTTTTCTGACAAAGCGCTAAAAAATTATAAGATGTATGTATGCGTGTTTTATTATGCCAGTCGATTATTTATTTCAAAAGTGTCTTAAAGAGATATAAATATCAAATATTTGATAATTTCAAAAGAACTGTATAATTTACGAATATATCGTTTGTCGCATAATTACCTTTTACTTTTTGTTAACTTTGAAATGTATTTAAATTCACTAATATTTATAAGATGCAAATGAAAATTGTACAATATTCTTATTTTGGAATACGTCTATTTTTATATTGATTGTTGAAATTCAAGCTTGTTATTTGACTTTTTATTTTATTTACAATTATAAACGTAACTATTTTTTTATTTTTCATGCTTGATTTCAAACTGCAATTTTATATGACGAATTATAAATTAATTGGTGATACTTTTAAACACAAATTTTGAAGTAAATATAGACTGAAGAGCAAGAAAAACCCTGATAACCCTGATTCCCTCAGGCATTTTTTCTAATTTCCGAGATATTTCGCTCAAGTTTGGTACTATAATTATGGCTTTACGTTACCGTTACTGTAAGAACCGCGATGCAGTTATTATATATATTTTTTTTACATAGGCGATAGGATTCTTTTTTTTTATTTATTTCCTACATTTCAACTGCCGTATATTCGTTATTATGCGTGCGTTTAGAGTCATGAATTAATGTATATCTAATACATATTCTATGGAGCATAAATTTTGTCTACTATGTATTTGTAAATTCCATAAGTATATATACTTAATCATATTTTATTGATTAAAAAATTTTTTTGCAATAATTGCTCGATCATATCCAGCAGAATATCGTTCCATAATCTTCAATGGGCCACGAATAAGGATAGTTTTCGATTATTCTTAGTTAAATGTTTTTTTGCAATTCACTGCTCAGTCGGCGTTATTATTCGGCGGCTCACTGTTTATGTTATGGTTTTGTATGAGTTGAAATAAATGATGAGTTAATGAACTAGAGAATAAACTCAAAAAAATTGTTCAGCACCTTTGCGTTAATTAGATATAAAGGCGGCACATTCCCATGCAGTATGCAGGTGAATGCTTTCCCTACCTAAAAAGTCAGAACTGATTCCGCTCTGAATCAGCTCTGATGTCATCTCTGATTTTGCTCTGATTTTGTTCTGATTTTGTCCAAAAACGCAATTCTGAATCAGAACAAAATCACAGCTGATTAAGAACAAAATCATAGCTGTTTCAGAACACAATCAGAGCTAATTCAGAACTGAAAGCCATATAATAATAATCCAAATAAATCATAATGAGTTAAAAAGCACGTTCAAATGCATTATTGACAGCGATATTAGTGAAGATATCGCTAAATGTTGATATTCCTGGGGTAACCTCAAAAATTCATTTCATAAAAATTAACCAGATCATTTTTTTGTGTTCCATTTAATTATTGTACATTGAATAAAAATTCAGTTTTATATGGTTTTTTACATAATAAATTTATTAACAAGAGCAGCTAACGGGCCACTATGGGCCTTCACAACAATGGTCATACATCCGATGCATTTGTCGTGCGCTCGCTCCCAGAGCAATGCACCGTCAGCGTGTTAGACTCATGCTCGTGACAACCTATAGTGACCGGATCAGTTTTCTTCCAAATTCGTGCGCCGCGCGTTATCTCGGGATCCTGTTACATGCATCCGCATCTAACACGATGTAGTAACATTTTTATCATAAAATTATATACGACGTTCTCTGTCTCTTATCGCCCCGTTCTTTTTGAATTAATTCATCACAATTATAATATCAATATAATTACGTTATGACATCCTCTCTCTCTTTCTCTCTCACCCGCGCTTGACTCTGACTGCGCCGCTCTCCAAAAGTACATCGACGCGACCCCGCCCAACTCGGATTACACGCTGCACAATTACAATAATCAATTTAAAAATCTTACCTTTACATCTTAATGAAACTTCTCGCTAGTTTTTTCTGTGTACGTCTTAGCGTCTTCCGAGGCGTTTTCTTTTTTTTTGACACGTGTGCGTAAAATTTTCTCATTCCACTCTCGCAAGATACGGCACCGACTTTGCAAAATTTTTTTTAGTCCACTTTCGTAAAACCGTACACTGATGAATCAATCGTTTATTATTATTCGACCCGAGGTAAAAAATCTTTACAACACAGACGGCAAATATTTTCACGCGAATTAATATCTTCGCGTCGCACGTCAACTACACTATCACGCGTAAGTTCTTCACTTTGCACGTCGAACTTTGAACCGCCCGGAAAAACCTCACAATTTCCACAACTTCGTCAACTACACCGAATTTTTTTCGGTTCGACACCTTTCTACACAAAACCGAAATTTCATCGTCACTGTCGTCGCTACTTATCGCGATTGTTTCAATGAAAACTCTTTTCATTCTCGTGCGCGCTTTTTTTTCTTGATCTCCCTCTCACAACTGTATTCACGCGCGCTCTCGCCTCTCTTAACCGTCACCTCTTTATGCATTGCTCATACTCTCGTATTTCGCGAGACAGCACTTAATGAGCTACTAGTCATCTGCATTCACGCGCGCGTGGGCGTGGGAGGTATGCTCTCACTGCCCCGTGGAAAGTTTTTATCGCATTATCTCTATCACATTTAACGCTTATAAGCAAATATATTTCTCTAACACACTGTTTACCGGGCACAACCACCCACGATATCGATGGCAATAATGCCATTTTACCGACTACTTCCGCATTTGAATATAAAATTTTTTTCGGTATAATTCAAACGCAGTACCTCCATGCAGTTTTGGACTTTTAGATATTAATTTCGAGCCACTAGCACTCTGATGCTTGAAAACACGTTCCTCGCGAGCACGTTGTTCCTTATAATACTCGTACATCGGATTTCTCACTATTACTGAAATCCGCTCACACACTACTTAGATGTCTGGTATTTCGAGAATTGTCTCTTCCTTTATAATGATGAAATTGAAGTCCCTATTTTCCAATTCAAATGCCGTATCTTTCGCAATTTCTATTTTTTTAATAGATGAACCGTGTTCCTCGTGATCGCTCTTTAACGCGCAGACTTTTCACGTAAAAAATGTAGTAGCTGGTAGCTGTCACGTACAATTTCACGTACAGTGATTTCCTTCCGGCCCGGAAAAGAATATTGCTACATCATTGCCACGGGACACGTCGAGGTATTTCATCTACTTCACGATGATCGCAATTGTCGTCGAAGTGAAGCCACCAACATCTCTCGAACGCTAATATAGTAACTACAGCGTTTTTATAAAAATAGGCACATATATTGGGTATTCATGCCTTCTACGCCCGCATCTTATTAGCACATTAATAGTATCGATTATCCCGGGGATTTGGACCACTACGCCCCGCACACTCGCTTCCTCTACAGGTAAATCCGAGTTCTCGATGATTCACGCGCAAGTTGGTTTTCAGAGTCGGAGCCAACAGTCATTGTTAAGACGACCCACGGTAAACTAATTCACGACGTGATATGCTCAGCTACCACACCCTAAAAATGCTGACAAGAATCACGCGCGGATGCAATCATAGCCTTGGAATGTTAAATTTTACACGAATTATGCGTATTATGCCCACCGCTGAAATGTCAATTCGAGCCAGAGAACGTGTGAAAAGAAATGCTGAGTAGAATCATGCGCAGAAAACGTAAAAAAAAATTCCACAAGTATCCTCCTATAAAAGATCGAAAGTAACGGTGAGGTAAGATGATCGGTCACGTGTTTTTGTTTACAAAAATACGTACGTACGCACGCTCTCATACACACATACATACATTATCACAGTGTGTTTACTTATTTACGCGCACACACACACACACATACACACACACAACTCCGCTGCGTCGGTCCCAAGCCCGGGAACTTGCCACGCAAGAGGCAGGAGAGGTGGA
The DNA here is from genome assembly GCA_035047105.1 of Galeopsomyia nigrocyanea. Lineage (NCBI taxonomy): Eukaryota > Metazoa > Arthropoda > Insecta > Hymenoptera > Eulophidae > Galeopsomyia > Galeopsomyia nigrocyanea. Next base: position 8,992 of record JAWWMK010046708.1, read on the forward strand.
GGGGGAGGAGTAAATACCAAGGAGCACCTGAACCGGATGCCAGCACCTTGTTAAAGGGTTCCTTTCAAGGATACAGGACTCAGCGGTGCTGCCACGAAAGTCCTCGGCACCCTGGTACCGCAGAAGGGTGGCAAGGACAAAAAACAAAATCCAGTGTGCTCAAAATATGGATAATACCCAGGCAGGTATTAATAATCGCGCCGCCGGTTCCGATCGGGTGAAACCCCGGTGGCTGACGCACGCCTCCATGTGACTAAGTCGCATCAGTCACATGAATCTGGGAGAGGCGACAGTACGCTGTCAGAACAACAAGCCAGTACACTCGCAGGAAATCTGGCGAGTGTCACAATGAAAAATGCTACAGGAATGCCAGGAAATTGGACACAAGATCCCAAACTGAGATGACCAAGAAAATGGTGCAAGGGTGACCCCCCCCCCCCAGAAACCTCCAACTGAGATGCTGACTAAGATAGAGCGAATGGATGAGGCTATAGAGCACCTAATCCAAGTACTAGATGACAGAAAAAGAAGGACCGTGAATGATAGTACTCGTGCACTTGCTTATAAAGTGAGAAGCACATTTGCCAGCATCAAAAGGGAGTTACAGGGTACGAAGACTAACAGAAAGTCTGCGCCGCCAAAAGAGAGAGTCCAACAGCTCAACAGCGTCCGGAAAGATTTATTCCAGACGCCAGGAGGGACACTCTGGCAGAAAATGAAGCACAAGCCTGAAATAAAGCGCCCCGGGAAAAAGCCCCACAGGCACAGCTCCCTAGAAAGGAACAAAAACAAGAGGAGAAACCCCCCCACCCCAAACAGGATCCAGAGGAGGAAATGGAATGGAGGCAATATAAGGGGAAGAAAAAGCGAGCAAAGGAGAAGAAGAGAAAGAATCCTCCTAAACAGTGTAAGAAGAAAACGCTGCCTAAGGTACTTATTATCAGTGCCAAAGATAGCAAGACCTACGCAGACATCCTGAAGAAGGTCAAAGATGGCCTACACGGGGATGAGCTGGAGCAAAGTATCGACAAGGTTAGAAGGATGAAAAACAACCATTTGTTGATAGTCCTTAACAGAAAAGATGGGGACAAGGTGGGCGCTCTCCAAACAAAGGTGGCCGGAGTACTAGGAAACCAGGCAGAGGTTACTGGTACCGGAAAATCCCACGAGGTGGAACTATCGATAAGGGATCTCGAGGAGACAACCACGGTAGAGGAAATCAGAGTGGCACTACAGAAAGCAGCAGGCAGTGAGACCACAGTAGCGGAGAGCGCCATAAGAGCGCTACGAGCAGCCTACAAGGAGACTCAACTTGCCTCAATCAAACTGTCAGACGAGGTGGCCCATAAAATCGTGGGAAAACGGGGCAGAATCCGAATTGGATTGGTAAACTGTCCCATTAAGGAAGTAACCAGACCGCAGAAATGCTTCAGGTGCTGGAGCCCAGGGCACATCGCTAGTGACTGCCCAAGTGAGACCGACAGATCAAGCCACTGCCTCAAATGTGGGCGGGCTGGTCATAAAATCGCGGAGTGTACGAAAGACCCACGCTGTCCCCTTGTGCTGAAAGGGAGAAAGACCATCGACACATAGTAGGTAGTGTGACGAGGCATTAAAACAGCGAGAGTCGCTATGCCTCGTCTGCGCTCTCTCTCGATCGAGCACGGCGGCCGGGCG
>JAWWMK010046719.1:0-10665 GCA_035047105.1 Galeopsomyia nigrocyanea
CAAAAGTATGGGAAAGAACGTTTTTATACCAAAAATAACATTGAATACTGGGGAAAAATTCTACATCACCATTTATTATGTTCCGAAATCAGTTTTCTATTTCATTAGCATTTTGTATGACAATTAATGAAACACGTCGGCAATCCAAGACGAAACGCAGGGCACCAAACCTCGGTGTCTACAGAGAATAAAAAACACAAACCCGTGTTTTTCTCTGCGAATAGATGAAAATCTATTCAATATTTGCCCTTAAAATGTGATAGGGTGCCTCCTAACGGATACACCTTTCCAACATATATATATATATATATAGATATATATATATATATATATCGTGTATAGGGTACCAGATACTGGAGGCATATACCAACTTAAAACGAACGAATGCGTTGTACACGATACATAGAGGTTTGTGGGTCTGAAAATCTTTCGAACTCCTAATTATTCACGATAATGTTTTTGAAGCAGAAGTACGTATATTATTAATATGCGAAGTAAATGATAGCTTTGAGTCAAGCGTAACTCCTAGATCTTTCATTTCAGGTACTCTCTCCAAAACACAATTATCGAGAGTATAAAAGTACACGAAGGGTTGAGTGCTACGGGCATATGACAAAATGTAACATTTGTTTATATTAAACTTTAGACCATTACACGAGCACCATGTTGAAACCTAAATAAGTCTTCCTGAAGCTCAAGTGCATCACTTAATGTATTTATGATTTTAAATAATTTCGCGCCATCAGCATAGAATGATATTCTTGAGCTCTTAAAGATAGAAATAACATCGTTAATAAAAATAATGAAGAACAGCGGTCCCAAGTAGGACCCCTGCGGAACTCCTGATAGTGCTAAATACGCAAAAGATAGAAATTGACCAATTTTGACTTTATACTTGCGATTGGTAAGATACTATCTAATCCATTCCAATAAAGGACCGAAAATGCCATAAAAATCTAACTTATGTAGTAACAAATCATGAGCGACACAATCGAATTCCTGAGTTAGATCAGTATAGATCGTATCTACTTGCCCATTTAATTCAAACGCATTAGACGCAAAGTCAATAAATTCAGCTAAGTTAGTAATAGTTGATCTCTTGGCAGTGAAACCATGCTGACTAGTATTGACCACTCGAGACAGAAATCCAGTAATACTATCACACACAAACTTATCAAATATTTTAGAGAAGCAAGAGAGCTTAGCTACTGGACGATAGTTTTTTACTTCAGATTTATTTTCCTTCTTCTTGTAAATGGGCGTCATGAAGGTATCTTTCCAGATTGTAGGAAATTGGCCCTCCGCTAATGAAAGATTAAACAACAAGTATAATGGAGCTACAAGCCCTTCAGAACAATCCTTTACAAGAAGAGGAGGGACACGATCTGGACCAGCGGACGTCTTCGTACTTACATTATCTAACGCCTTCCTTATCGTCTCACTACTGAGTGCAATATTGCCAAGACTGAAAGAATCAAACGAGCAAGAGGAGAAACGGTAAGACTTAGAATTAACACTAAAGACCGAGGCAAAATGCTTAGCAAACAAGTCTACTACTTCCGAACCAGTATCTGCTGTTTCGTTATTGAAAGTCATCGATTGCGGTACATTACAAACGACCTTATTACGATCTATAAAACGCCAAAACAAAAGTGGATTCGTCTTTAACGATTTCTCTATGTTAGATACATACTACTTTTTATATTCGCGATCCGACTTACTCTTCCATAAAGTTCTAAGTATTCTAAAGTCGTTGTAAAAAGTACCACTGGAGTATTTTTTATATAAAAAATGTGCTCTCTTTTTCCGCCTAATTAACACTCGAAGATCAGATGACATCCAGCAAGGATAAGAAGAATTATAAGATTTTAAAATAGGGGTATGAGAAGAGATAATTTCAAAAAGTTTTGAGTAGAAAAGATCAACTACTTGATCTAAGGATAAAAATTTGTTGGTTAAGAATTCCCAATTAGTATTTTGTAAGTCAGTTGTTATAGCTGAAAAATTCGATTTTCTAAAATTGAACGTAGCACCTATACTGGATGGCAACATCACTGGCTGATTAATACTTTGCACGGAAAATTCATACGGATAGTGATAACGATCTGGATCTAATATTGGATCTAGAGCAAGTGTAAAATTCAAAGACAAATTAGAGAAAACTAAATCCAAAACATTACCAACTGTATTAGCCGTAGACGCAAATTGATTACATCCTAAAAAATTCATGCTATCTTAAAGACTTGAAACTGCAGTGCGAACAGCGATGACCGGGTGATGTCTTGTAGCCGCTAATTGACCATCCGTAAAAATCCAATTGTAGTTGGGAAGGTTAAAGTCTCCAGCAACGATGAAATAACCAGAAAGATACTTGATAAACTGTTCTTCTCATATGTTACAAAATGATTCAAGTGATGAAACGAAATTAGTTAGTGATAAAGAAGCTATCGGCGGAAAATAAACTATCGTTATTATCAGGAGTGTAGAATTCAGTCGTATGTAAAAAAATGAGTATTCTAAGTCGTGACTATAACTGGGACCAAGTGAAACTGAGAGCGAATCCTTAATCCAAATGATAACACCACCGCCTCGTTGCTATTTAGTAACGTTTAATTTCCAGTTGGTTTCAAAAAGATATGTTGAACAGAAATGGAGATATCTTGAAAAAACGGTTTTTGGGGGTGAACTTTGGAGGTGGTTTTCACCCCTTTAAAACGCGCATTGGCATATAAAAAAAATACTTGTCGCTTATTTTTTAGTCCTCTATAACATATTAAAGTTTCATTAAATCGGTTACTTACACTTCCCTAATGTTCCTTGTGAGAGCAACAAATTAGTACAAAATGAACCGCCAACACTGTGTCGGTAACTAATTTCGGTTACGAGATAGTGCAGTGTGGCTATTATAATTTAATAGCGCAGAAACTTTGGAGGGTTTAATCTATAAGGGTTGTTTATTTGTATTAAAAAATCATACCATTTCAAAGCAACAAATTAGCAACAAAATACTCTTCCAAATAGGTGTCACTAACAAATTCTAGTCCTGAGATAATGGCATGTGGCTACACTAGCCTAATAGATGAGAGGTTATTGATTTGGGGGTGTGCAGGGGTTGATTTCGGGATTTAAGAATCAGGCTACCTTGAAGCAATAAATTAGTAACGAAATATGCTGTCGAACGCACTTCTATTACTCTTTTTCTTCCCGTGAGAGCGTGCACTGGCTACGCTAGCATAATAGGGTAAGGTCATTGATTACACGGTGCATAGGGGTTGTAGTCCGGAATTTTGGGACTGTGCAGTCTTCAAGTAACAAAATAGCAACAAAATATGCCGCCTTCCCGGTGTCGATAACTAATTCCAGTGCGAAGATAGAGCTATGTGGCTACCGCAAGTTAGTAGCACAGTAGCATATACAGGCTCCAGCTGTAGGGGTTGTTTCCGGAATTTGGGGTTTGTACAGTCTTGAAGCAACAAAATAGCAACAAAATATGCCGCTGTCCCGGTGTCCATAACTAATTCCAGTGCAAAGATAGAGCTATGTGACTACCGCCAGTTAATAGCACAGTAGCATATACAGGCTCCAGCTATAGGGGTTATTTCCGGAATTTTGGGGTTGTACAGTCTTGAAGCAACAAAATAACAACAAAATATGCCACCGTCCCGGTGTCGATAACTAATTCCAGTGCAAAGATAGAGCTATGCGGCTACCGCAAGTTAATACAGCACATTAGCATTCACAGGCTCCAGCTGTAGAGGTTGTTTCAGAAATTTTTGGGTTGTACAGTTTTGAAGCAACAAAATATGCCGCCGTACTGGTGTCTCTAGCTGTTTCCGTTCTCGAGATATCGCAGGTGGCTATCGTAGCTTAATATTAAAGTAGGGGGCAGCCCATAACTCGGGAACGGCAAGAGCAACCAAATCGATAATAGCGTAACAAATTAGCAACAAAATAGCAACAAATTAAGCGCCTAGTCCGGAATGTACCCTTTGAAATGGCTACCGCAACTTAATATAAGTCAAGCTAATTATTGTATTGACGAGCCGAAAAAGTGTTTTCTATCTACTCTACGTATCGCAAACTGCTTGGCTGGATCACGCGAGCAAAACAAAGATTAACATCGCGGTTGACACGATGGATCGTCCTTCAACTTGGAGTGGACACGATTCTCTCCCTTTCCTTCAGAAACAGATCCTCTGTAACAAGCAATTCGTGAGACAAATCAATATGACGTAATGTCAAATACTCGTCGCACGTAGTTGAGTCGAATTCACGCAAATCCGTTACAACGAACAAAATTCAGATCAATAGCATTCAGCATGCGAATATAAATCATTCAATGTTCCTTGCTATAAGAAACAAATTGGCAACTTTAATCGATTCAATTCTCAAAGTATACATAAAATTGTTTCCAAAATGAATATCAACAATTTCACTAAAAATACATGAAATATCAATACGGGGCTATACCCAAATTACGTAAGGCGATTTTGGAAAATATTTGACCCACTCAATGTAAGTTAACGTAAGATTATTATGATTATGCCCCCCCCCCTCCCGCCCTTATTTCTTACGTAATATTTTTCTATATTAAAAAAAGGATTGTTTTTACGAGTAAAAAATTGAAGAAAAAATTATATTTTTATTATAAACAATACGTGCTATTTATTCAAGTATTACTATTCATAGGATTGCAAATCACTTTAGTCTAAATTTAAAAAAAAATGTTCATTTTTTTAATATAATTAATCTATGATCTATTCATCGATCCAAGGATTTTTTATCCATTCTATCAGAGAATCTATGATAGGCAAAATCGACTCTTCTTGCCCTTCTTTAACATTCATAATTATGTCATCCTGTGTGTCAGGCATATCATTTTCTTCAATCCATTCTGCATCTTTTTCGTCAGTTTTATCGTCTTCCACAATACACAAGTACTCTTCTTTTCATTCTGCCTCTATGCTAACTATTTTTTGTTTGTTTATATTGTGATCGCATTGAGTGTTTCAAGTTTTTGATATGGGTGTTAAGAGCTTTTTTTGTCGCAAAATACAGACCACAAGTACAAACTCTACCGTGAAGTTGAGGTTGCACAGTCGGACAATAGTAGTCGTATGGCATTACATTAAAATCTATCGGAAGATTCAAATTCTATAATACCAATCTTTGAAATAATGGTAGATACTTAGCATCTTGAAGGGATTCATTCAGAGCAACTGTTTCCAGCATACCCGTTTGATTATTCTGTTTGACTAGAAGAGGTGGAGGAAAAAAACCAATTGGAAGCACATTCAGTATATTACTTCTATTTGGTTTACAGCACTGAATATCTTGACACTTGGAAATCTATTGTAAAAGAATCATTATTACTTTTTTTCAATAATTATATCATTTTTATAATTTTATTTTAAAATTATCTGCAGAAAATATTGAGATTCTCGCACGTGCTGTGCGTACCAATCATCATTCAAAGTTAGTCCAATCACCTTTTCCAGAGGATCAATATACTCCGCAACAACTGGATACCCGTCAATTTTTGACTCGGTCCAAACCGAAATCAAGGTTTTTCCCGCAGCAGCAAAATTCTTTTTCTCCAGTTCGATGTCGACAGTCTTACCATTATTATCGAGGTGAGTGCCACAAGAATCATGTGGCAGAATAACTCCAGAGAGTTTTCTGCTTAGAGGTGCCATTCGTCTTTCCACTCGATTGTCTGCACTACGGCCAGGCGCATTTCTGACAATAAATATTGCATCCAAATCGTACTCCTTAAAGTGACTAATTGCTGACGCGATTACCTTAGGATACCCATTTGAATTGAAATAATAATATTAATCACATTTTTATCACAGCGTTGAGTGAAATCGATTTTTAAAAGACAATGTAAATCAACGAACCTCGGATTTTCATCTGGCCCTCCATCGCTAGTTATCACAACTATTGGTTTCATAACACCATTAAATTTCATAATCTGTTCAAATTCGCTTAAATTTGTGAGCCGCTCAAAATCTACGAAATGAGTAGCAGCTGTTGACGAGTCATGTTTGCCGCTGCTAATGGTAGGTTCAGAGTACGTCACAGCTTCCGGATTTCCCAAACTCTGATCTTTTATTGTTATTCCAGCATACACAAACGGTATCAGTTTATGTCGTTCCGCTACCACCCAATCATGATCGTGAAGTCGCACTCGATACTCCATATTCATCAGGGTAGGTGCTTGATGCTCTGCCAATAGGAACGCGCGCCTTATCGTCTTGCGATAAGAAACGGTTTTTGTGAAAGATTTTTGTGAAGATCATTTTGGGCTCTGCAAAGTTTTACAGGCACTGCGTTTATGTGTGTACTTCCTTCTTTACTTTTAGGTCTGTGTGGTAACAATCTCAAATACGTTCCATGTTCAGATAACTTAAAATCCCTTTCTAATAATTTTCCATGAAGCTCTTTTAATGTCATACAGGATTTAAGTTCCTTTGTCCTTCGTCGATCTTCCGCCGCTCCACCAAACGAAGCTAGTTCGACTATTGCTTTAAAGAGCTCGGGTTGATCCTCTTTGAAGCGAGGTCTTCCAACCACTGCTCGAATTTTCAAAGCTGAAGCCGCATCTTCATTTTTAGAACAGATTTCAACCGGTTTTTTTTTTTCAATTTAAACGAAAATTTTTTTGGTATTCAGCATTTAAACGTCGTTTTTTCAATTTTTTTTTCATATCATCTAATGCTTTTTGTGTTGTTTTTATATCCTGAATAGTATTATCCCCTCCAAGATTTGCACTTTTTGACAAAATTTTAGCAGTTAACACACTTTCTAAGGCTTGAATTTTCGAAGCAGTTTCACTTTGAGCTCGCTTGTCGTATTTCCTTTTCAAAATATTATTTTCATTTTGTACTAAGCTATTATTGACTACCTGAGGTTCGACCTGAACAGGCTGGGTAGCTTTGGGTTCTATTTCTTTTGTTGTTTTGTTATGAGAGACTGTTGAATTTTCTAACTTCGAAAGCAATGGCTGTGAAAATTTAAATGTTTTTCATTTAACCTTTTCGATTATAACTCGATAAATTATGTAGTTTTATTCAAACTCTTTTGAAATATTTCGCATTATTTTATTTATATTAAAATGTATTCAAATATTAAGTTTGCGAATATAAATAATTAAATTTTATATTTATAAAACCTTTCTATGAAACGGTGATTTTACACGTGAAGCTAATAGAAAAATTAATTAATATTCGAAGCAAAACTTACAGGCTTCGACGAGGACTTTGTAATAGATTTGAAAAAATCAGCTTTATTCTGTGTAGCTATGGCAGCATGTTCATTCATTTACTCCTGGATAAAATTTTGCAATGCTTGTCTATCAGGTAGAAAACGTGATTTTGCTGCATTCCATTGTTTATTCTTCTCAACTTGAATTTTTCCAATAGTTCCAAGACTCTTGCTATAAGCCTTTTTAAACAAATCACCAAATTTCTGATACAATTCATCGAGAGATAAAAGAGACGACATTCTTGTTCGAAGACCATTAAAAGGCGTGAAAGTACAAAACAGATGGAAAGAGAAAAAAACTCGAGCAACCTTTCGCTTGCGAGGATCAGCGTATACTGAATTCCATTTATAACTGTATATTAGCTGTGTTCGACAAGTTTTATCAGTGTTTTGAAACAAAACACTGGCGACGGCGGCTCTAAGCCGGCACGTCGCGACGCAGCGTCGAGTCACTTTCGAGAATTTCGCTCGATACCGCATATTACCGCGTAAGGTTTTTTTCGTTTTCTCTATCTTCATTTTTCAAACATAATTTTACAAATAAATCTTACGTAAGATAAATTTTTTAACCCTCCTACCCGCCACATAAGGAAACATAAGAAAATGTATGCCCCCCCCCCCCCCCCCCCCCTCGACTGCCTTACGTAATTTGGGTAGCCCCTAATGATCAGCGCTTCGCTGGTATCAAAATTTAATAATATATGCAACGCGTTATAAGCAATGCGTCGTGAAACGATCACATGTGATAAATTCAGATTCGTTTGATTTCAAAGAAAAACGATAATTCGTATTCTCAATTTTTAGGTTAGAAATTCATTGCTCAACTTTTATGACACAAAGAATACAAATAAAATACTTTGAATTTTCAAATATCTAAATAGCAAAATGCAACAATCTACGCATTCGCCCCACAAACATACAAATTGTACTTAGCAAATGAAATCAGAGTCTTACCCTATGAAGATCTCTGGCGCTCGTAGAACCGTAGAACTTCGTTGCCGATGAGAAACGACGAGTTTGGGAAGGTGAGGACAATGTTACTTGGACAATGAAATTTCCGACACGTGCGATCTGCGTCCCGTAAAGAGTCGCCGGTTAAAACTTGCACGTGTGGAATACAGCAAGGGCAACACTCGCGAAACGCTGTATTCGACCATGCTTTTCCGCAGCTTCCTTCCTTTCTTCAGGCTTGAGAAGATGGCCGCGGCGTTATTGCACGTCGGCACACAGAGAGTAGCAGTTGAGGCAAGCGCTCCGGAAAGCGGTCAAGCAACGATTGATTTTGCGGCAGCGAGCCGCGAGAGACGGACAGTGAGCGGCGAGTAACCCCACTCTGACGCGTTGGGACTTGCGCGCTCATTGGCTGTGAGATGGCTCAGATCGTCTGTGTGACAATGTATGCGTACACTGGAAGTTAGCAATTCACACAGACAGGTTTAAGCTTGCGTTTGTATGAGTGCTCTGCATACTACAGCGATGAGAAACTAGAGAAGAGACTCCTCAACGGTGTTGCCAATTCTGCTAACTGCTAAGCAGCTACAGCGTTGCAATTTTTTTAGTGAACTGGCAAGATGGTAAAACAGTTACCTGCCAGATCCAACTGTTGCAATATCTCTCAAAATTAAAGAAGTGCCAGAGGTAATCGTCCTCTTAAAAAAGAAATCGAAAAAACGAAATTCACAGCTCATGTAAAAAAATTATTATAACTTTATGGTATTTCCCACAGTAACGGTAATAAAAAGCCACAATCTAGGAACCGAAACGAATATGTACACAAAATTTGAGCAAAATATCTCGAAAATTAAAGAAATGACAGAGGTAATCGTCCTAAGAAAAGAAAAAATCAGAAAACGCAAAATTCACAGCTCATGTAAAAAAAAATAATTATAACTTTATGGTATTTCCCACAGTAACGGTAACAAAAAGCCACAATCAGGGTTCACGGAGTGGACGGTAGCCCGCTTCTCGCCCGGCAAGCGTCCTTTCGTCGTGAAAAGAGCTCGACGATTGCTCTTCTCGACCAAAAATTTCAGCCTCGAAAAAAAGAATAAACTCGCTTGCTACTGAAATCCACGGACCGCCATTTTGAGCGACACGCGTCGCCTTCTCGAATCTCCTCCTTTCTCTCGGAAGATTTTCGTATGCGGAATCTCATAGTATACTGAGCCACGCAGAAGAAGAAGAAACAGGGGCATTTCAAAAGATCCTCCAGGCAGATCGACTCTGCAGTGTCTGCCATCGAGGTGAAAAGAAAAAGAATGTTATTTATTACTCAGTTTACAATTACTCAGTTTAGTTATCTACACTGACACACAAACATTTGTAAATAGGGTTAAGTACATAAAAATCTTGATTTTTCAAAATTTTGTCTTCTATTTCAATGAACCCAAAACAAACGCCTGAATCCTGAGACCTATAACAAACTGACTCCTCGAAACTGCGGAATTTTGCTCCTTCCGAGCAAAAAGACGCACCACAATCATGTTTAATGCCAAACTTTTACCAATTTCTTTGTCATATTTGAGATGATAAGAATAATGTTTGTATTTTTCATATGAATCTCACGCATTGATGAGATTGTGTGAAACGCATATGAATGCCAACAATTCACACAGTGAGGTAGGAAATTGAACTTTAGATGCTTTTTCCAAGCATCTGTCCCATTATTTTTTTTCATTTATTAAAGGTTTTGCTTTTGCAGCTTCGTAGAATGTATCGTAGTCTACGCCATCAAGAGTACGTAAATCTTCAAATGAAGTTGGGCCTTTAATATGTAATAATAACAATAGAATGAAATATCATTCCCGTTCTTTTGGACTGACGAGATACATTCTATTTTTTATAGGTTTAGTTGAACTTTTCCTGTCATGCCATACTTTTCATTTTTTATCAAAAGTGTAGTAGATAGGTATTTCATGATAAAGATAATTTCTTGCCTGTTCGTTATTACAATTTAACGCAAAGTATGCTGTGAAAATTGAATCACAATTTTTTTGATACAACATTTCCTCATTACCTTCTTCAAAATAGACATTTTGTTGATCTAGTTCGTAAACAGCTAACCGAATTATGGTGTGTGACATATCATATATACTGCGAAGCTGATCTAACAAAATTTACAGCCGCGTGATCTTTGTCTCATCGCTTTTGCTTACTGTTTATGTGCTGCCAGTACCGTACTTATTTACTGCATTGAGAAAAGGAGAGCGCACCGTACTTTTCTTCTTCGCATTATTATTGCCCCGCATATAATTCGTTTAAATGCGTCTCTTTCCTGTAAATATAAGCTAATTGTTTGTAGCTTTCGCAGTTCTAGTGTAGCATGTATTTTGCTCAGGCTTTTGCTAGGTATTTTTTCTGTTTTGTTGTACACTTCTCTGCAACGTAAATATATATATA
>JAWWMK010046730.1:0-10661 GCA_035047105.1 Galeopsomyia nigrocyanea
TTTAAGAACTTTTTTCTAGCCTTTTGATTTAAGAACATGGACTACTTAAATTTGCTGCATACTTATTTTAAGAAAAATTACTGCTTAATTTAAGAAATTTTTTTTGTAGTGCTGCTACTGCTGCTGAATTCCATGCGAAAGTTGCGCCTCTATGTACATTAAATCGTCCACTTTTAAGATGTCTTTTAGCCTCTATGGTTTTGCCTACGCGTATAACTATTGGCATGCCTTGTTACGTAATTGATCGAACTTTTTAAGCCGCGGCATGTTACGCTGGTATAAATATACTGCAGTCATGTCGATGCGTTGTAATGATACACTGAGAAAAAAATCCTCTTCTAAAAAGAATATTACTCTTGATAAAAGAAGATTTTCTTCTCGAAATTGCTTCAAAAGGAATTCCTCTTGTAACAAGAGGAATCTTTTTGTTACAAGAAGAGTCCTCTCACTACAAGAGGACGCCTTTTTGCAACAAGAGGATTTCTTCTTATTACAAGGGTATTTGTTCAAAATTACTATCCTCTTGTTATAAGAGTACTATTTTTTTCAATGTACTTTTTCCTTCCCATTTTTCTAATAGTTTCGCTTGATGAGCGTTGGAATAATTTTTTGTTAACCAAAAGCGAAAAATTTTTTTTTAATATGTTGAACAGTGTCTATGATATAGACTCTATGTATAGTCATTAGCCGACGAGTCTATTGACTAAGCTCATAGCAGCCGCTGAATAGCTCGAGCAAAGCCCGAAACAACAGCAGTTTGCACATTGCTAGATTCCCTAGCCAAGTGGCAATGCAAGCAATAGCGGTGTCTCGCGACGATTTCTCCTAATCACTGTAGTTTAGGTACACAAGCTGGCCAAAGCTCCGCTCGCTTAATAGATCGTCGTCGCGCCTTTAACGCACCTCTCCTACTCTCCGCTGACAGACTTAATAACAATGGCCATAGCCGCATTGTCGCCTGAGACCTCATTACGTCAATGGGAAATTCAAGGGTTTTGCTCCAGAAAATTTCTCCGAGCGCGCCCTGAATTTTCTTTGAGTTTCAAAACGCCGGCTCCGTTCTGCCTTTTATTATTATTATTTTTTTTTGTACACGCGCGTGTCCAACAAATTGTACGCAATATACATTTTATGATGCCGTAAAAGGTGCAATGTCCTATAGGCTCGTTATGGCGTGGCCACTGTCATTTACTCTCCCCGAATATTGGGTAAACTTTGAGTATTATTTTATTGAGCATGTACTTTGATAATTTTTGCGGCTCGTTTTACGGCCATTTGCACTTGGCGCGAAAGAGCTATAAATCGATAAAAAAAATTGGTTTGCTTAATTCGTTCATTATTAATGAAGCAATTGTGGTTACTGTTCGAAATTTTTTTTGTACATTTAATTTTAACCATTCATTTTTAGAAGGCTATTAAATTAAAATTGAACAGTGTTCCAATCACCCCAAATTTTATTTTTACTACCAAGCTGTTTCAAACAATTTACTGAACGTTTCTTCTAAAAAACAACTTATTAAAGATTATTTTATTACTAATTCTTACAGTCACTGAGAAATTGTCTAATATAATTTTTTTCTTTCTTTTTGCAGGTAAGTTTGACAAATACTACAATATTGCAGTAGCCACGTAAGTTCTATTCATTCGAGTCTTTGTTTATTGTTGAAATAATGCAAAATTATTATTCTAGGAGTTCTACTACAATTTATTCTAGTTGAACTATGTTTTCGATTATTTTTTTTATTATTTAAGTTATTTCGACAAAAAAGTCTTTATAAAGTGTCAACTTTTTTTTGGCTTGTTACAAGCTCTTGACTTTCTTTGCAAATATTAGCTAAAGTTTCATTGTGCCACTTGTATCAAATATCATTTCCCGTAATTACATGTATACTTCACTGGACTTTAAACCAGTCTTCAGGAAAGATGATATGGTAAATTACCGCAAAGAAAGTACGCGTACTTCCTGGTTGTGCAATAACTGCCTCCAACGTATACATTCCCTAAATTCTTAGTAGTATTCCAAAGTTATTCGGTGATAGACAGTTTCAAAATCAATGACATTGCTTTTTGCGAAATATTTATCGTAATTATTTTTGAATGGATTATAGCTTTTAATTCAGTAATTATAGACATCACGCACAACGCAGCCAATAATTCGTATGCTACAATGATCAATGAAAAAGAATAATATTTATTTGAATGAATGCCCATTAAAAAAATATTTTACCGTAAGAGACAACGTTATTTCCGATTGTAAAATTTTCTTACTCTTGAGCGTAAATCACCATTTTTACGATCGTTTTCGACAGGTTTGCTAATGAGTTGTAATCTTTTCACGTCAAATTACTGAAATGATAAAAGCGACATTGTCCTGCTGAACGAAGCATCTATATAGCTTTCGAGTGTAAATGTGCATCTGTCTTCGAAGACAAAGCGAAGGTCAGCTCTGGCGTATGTATAAGCAAATGAAAGAACGCGAGAAGTCTGCACAGGAAGTCCATTCATCTTATGCATATTATACCTGGAATCAAGAACAAGATGTTGACACTATCATTAATATTGAACCACTCGATGTAACGTCAACTGCCTTTCTTTATCGCTCGTTCGGCGAATAAAGAAAATGTAATTTTTCAACGCGCTTTAACGGTGCTATATTTGATTTTTCAACGTTTAATGATTCCGGACATGCCTCCGCTGTCGACCTGTAATAACATTTTTTTGAGCAACATTTTACGATAAAATCGCAATTTCTCTTTTCTTGCTGGTAAATTTTATTTCCGCGACCGTCAGTCTTCGTAAGCTCGAGAAGTCAATTGACTTGCGGCCGCAACAACAACAAATCGCTCGCTTGAAAAATGTCGGCGAATATCGCGCAGAGTTCATCGCGAGAAGAGAAAGAGAGCGGAAAACAAGGAGGCGCGTTGCGGGGGCAAAACGACAAGCGCCAATTGATCATGCCCGCGGTGGATGTGTGTTGCCTTGCGGGACGGATGAGCGAGGGCGAAATTTCATCTTGTCTCTAAAGGCGCGAGAGCGTCTAACGTAGAAGTAAAGAAAGGTAGAGAGAAGAGATGGAAGAAGCGGCGAAGCTGAGCGCAACCCTCTCACGTACGCGCAGACTGTGGAGTTGGCTGCGAGGAAAGGAGTCGTTAGAGATATCCATCGTATGGATCCTCGACACGATTCGGAACACGTCCTTCGAGCGCCTACGTTGCCGACACGCCCTGGACTTGGTTTCTTTTGGCTTCCCGTGTTCAATCCAGCGTGCAAACGCACACAGCGCGCGGATAGCTCGTTACGCGAGAGCGTTCGCTTACTTGCTTGCCCGTTCGTTCGTTCGCTCGCGCAACGGTAATGCGGGTCAAGGTTGAGCGCTCGCGCGCGCTACTATGCTACTGCGTGCATGTGCGTGTGTCGCGCACTTCGCAATCATCCGAAACCTAATGTTCGACCGCTTCGACGACAGGTAGGACTGCTGCTGCTACTGCTGTATGTGCAACTATATAAGTATGTGCTCATAATAATCGCTTCGCCAAATGTTGTGACAAACTTGCCTACACAACATCGTCCGCGACTCGCCAATTATTGCCGGCTTTTGTTTGCGTGCTCTTTGCCAAAGCCAATTTCCGCAATGCCGAGAAAACCTATTGCGCGTTCGCCTGCACTTTCCGATCGTCGATTATACACCATTCGGTCAAATGACTGACGCTGATATTTGCATGTGTCGGAAGGCATTTCAATCTAAATTGCAATGTTCTTTTTCTTTTTCGTGCGTGATTATTTTCCTTATACTTCCTTCCTTTTCTCTCTCTCTCTCTCTCTCTCTCTCTCTCGGCAAGGGATATTACGCAAACCCATCGATTTAATAGGATGCTTTTATGGAAATGGGCTTAAATGCCCGTGACTAATCAAACATATTTATACGATAAGCTCGACTTACCGAGTGAAACGAAAGTACTCTTATGTGGAATACATCATTTATGTTTGTAAGAGCATGGGAATCTGTGTTTATCGGAGCGAACTTTTGCGCGAAATTTTCGACAAAAGATCACGCAGTTTTCTGCACGTTGCTCAAGACGTTTTCAACAAACGAATATCTCCAAAAAGGAAATCCGTTTTGAAATAATCGCGTCGTGGAAATCGAAAGGTTTTCAAACAGCTATTTATTTTCTCCGCGATTATGGTCGGCGATAACGACGCGCACGGACGTTTTTGCGAGCTCTATGAATCGCGAGAACTGACCGCGGCAACAAGACGCTACATAAAAGCCTCATTAGCCGTTCGCGTCACGCGCTTATATATACCGGTATACATGCACACGCAGAAGCGAGAGAGAGAGAGACCAGCGAGACAAGTGAAATTGCTCGCGATGAAGCGGGCCAATTGCAAGCGGGACGCACGTACACTGCTATTTGGAATCGGAACAATGCCATGCAGGTCAAGGTTGCCGGCCATATCTCTTACATTGGATTTCTAATCGTCGATCGAAATCGCGCGACTCGTCTGATCATCGCGACCTGCATTTTTTTTGTCTCATAGATCGACACTGCAGATCCGACGATAAGATATATAGCTTTATTAAAAGCGATCAATATGTGCATGCCTAACTTCCCAAAGTGTCACCTACATAAAACTAATACCGGCGCACCGATCGTCCTCAAGTAGCAGCAGCAGCAGCGGCGGCGGCGAAAAGAAACTTTTCCTATTGTGCAGGAAGAAAGTTTCTTTACGTGCACGCGCTTTATTAGACTTTTACCGTTAAGCCCCCCCTCTGCGTGTGTCTGTGTGTGTATGTGTGTCTGTGTGTGTGAAAAATCACCGATACGCGTCGTGCATGTCCAACTTCGCGATAAAGATCTATAATCTCGAATGATGTACATATAATAATAATGAGGCGCTTGCAAGGCTTTGCTACGTCGGACTTTTCTCTCTCGTTACTTTTAATAGTGCCATTTTTCATCGGAACTCGCGACTAATAGAGGAATAACAATGTAAATTCTGAGCGACGGTCTCTCTTTCAATGAGAAGAAAAAAAACTATTCAAATAATTAGAATAGCTGGCGCATTGTTACTCAACTCTCGAATGTGTCAAATCTAACGAAAATAATTGAACCATTATTTGCATTGAAAGCACCTATAGACGTGTTTGTGTGTGCGCGTGTGTGTATGTGTGAGTTGATTTTTATAAATTGCTTGCACGACGCCGCGCATTGTAGCCTCTCTTTTGTGTAAGCGGCTATCAATTCATTCACGAGACATTAAAACGCGATTGCGGCTTCCGCGTTGGCGTTACGTTATATGTATATTATGCTCTGCGTTACGGATTAGAGAAGTGTAAAAGGCAAAAGATTCATCGGCGCGCGTCACACTCTCAGTCACGTTTATGCTAAAGTCGCGCGCGGTGCTCCATGATGCAGTTTACGCCGCACGATGAAGTCTTCTCTTTATCTCGTGTTTCCCTTTCACCTTCCCTCTCACTTCGTCTATCCTCGCTGTATACTTTTTTTTCTTCGCTCCTCGCAACAACGAGCTTTTGCCTTTTTCTTTTTCGAAAGATTTTTCTGCTTTCAAGTTTTTATTCGGCTTTGTTTTTCCAGCAGCTCTATATCTTTTGAAAAATTTAGCCTCGAGGTGTAATTGATATCGAGAAGAAAGTGCGAGCTTTCTTAACTGCATCTCGTGAAATTTTCGTTGAGTTTCATATTATTTTGTTTTCAAATCAAATAAAAAGACGGTGCGCATAAAAAGCGCCAACGTTTTCATTCAACGGAATTTTCCACACATTTTCAGATAATCTAGTTTGTGACTCGAATTAAATAGATTTCAGATTTCATTCACAGTCGAGCACTTTCTAATTAATAGCTGTAGAGCAGCTCAAGAGATTTAAATCCAGAAAGTAAGTCATCACGTGGATATAAAAAATAAAGCACTCGATTGATTGGATGCATATGTAATTGAGCCGTAAGTTGATCGAGAGCATTTGACGCGCTGTATAGATTCATTGACTTATCTTTGATTTATTACGGACACGAGGTGAAACCTGGATTAGAACTGTCTAAACATAGTCATTTTTTTTGTCTTTCATTGGGTAATTGTTATTAATTATACAAGTTGTTCTGTCGTAATCGTCAAATGCGCGAAGCCTCGCTGCTCGGTACGTTAACAAAAAGGAAAAAAATAAGAGAGAAGAAAGAAAGAAAGAAAAAAAAACATATAATAAGCTTTAATTACTATTGCGCTATAAACATAGGCATTTGTAGAGCTGTTACGCTAGTTTTCGACATCCTCTTTATCAGACTCGTCTAAGGGAGTTTTGCAATATTTTCCGCGGCACGAGCTCGTCGTCGTCGTCGTCGGCGACTCCTTTTTCGTTGGTCGTGCGAGCGCCTTCGATTCCTATAAGCTATATATACTCGAGCGACGCAGCCAAGAAAGTTGTTATCCTTGCGCGCCGCGTCTGCCGCGCGATAAGAGACTCCCCTGTGTGTATGTGTGAAAAGCCTGTATATGTATATACATTCCGCGAAAACTCCTCGAGAGCGCCGCCCCCCCCCTCCCAACCCGAAATGCAACGCTTGCGAAAATTTGCTTCTCTTTGCTCTGCTTTTTGCTTTTCATCTCTATCATTTTTGCCGCGCGTTGCTTTTGCTTCTCTCGCTCTCTCGCCTCGCGATTTTCATCTGGCTGCTCGCTAGTAAAAATCTGAATATTTCAGCTGATATTCTTGTAGGAGATGTCATTGACTTCTCTTTCCATTCGATACTTCGAAAGAACCGTTGGATATTTCGAAGATTAATTTTCCTTCGAGATTTCTCGATGAAGTAACCCAACTGGTTTTTTTTCACAATTGGGGTTTTATTTTTTACAAATGGAAATAACGCGCAAACTCTGTAATAGTGCGAACGAAATTCCATTTGTTGTTCAAATATGAAATTCGCAATTTTCGAAAGCTTTGTAATGAGTAGTAAGATAACGAGGCACAGTGAGACACAACCGTGAGAATAGAGTTAAGTGCCCTTGTGCGCGATATTTAGATCAACAGTCTGAGTATGGCTTTTCCATCTTCTTTGCTTTTCTGTGCTGCATTTCGCAAGCAAACACCTTACAATATTTCATCAAGTCTATGAACAGCGCTAATACTTGGAAAAGAATAATTGGCTATATTCAAGGGCTCTGAGAGTTGGTGTTTGAGCGTGAAAGGAAAATGAGCTAAAAGTGGAGAAACAAATAAAATGCATGTATATGTACGCACGGAGAATAGGGAAAAAAAAGAAGAATATTGCAAAAGAGCTAAACGGAATAGGTCGTCTTTCGCGCTAGCTTACACACGTAGACACGCACAATGGGTCGCTTTGCGTGCTTGGCTATCGGTTATATATGCCCAAGTGCGAGTATAGCGCGAGTTTCGAAAGAGTTTACCGCGTGTAAAAAAAAAAAGCGCCATGGCAACGCCGATGACGACTCGTATATATATATATATACATATATATGTGTGGCTTCCGGCGTATACAGCGTTGACAGCGCGCCATCTCCTCGCCGAGTCGCTGAGTATAGTGGTGTCGACAAAAATCGCCGTACAGTGTAGTTTAGTCGACAGGTGCCCGCGCGCGGGCCGCTCGAATGCCCATCTCACCTCATCAGCGCGGATCGCGCACGTGTATATAAATCTTGGCCGTCTCGTTGTATCGGCCGTATTTACGAGCGACCACTTGGGCCAATGGCATTGCACGCTTGTCTTTCGCAAGTTTTACACGCGTGCTGTTGATTGATTAATCAAACGCGATCTTCGTGAGAAATGTCGTAAAACCAAAGTCGAATTAGTTACTTTTGTTCGCGTCCGCGCCCTCGAGCGTTTTAGCATATTTGTTGGAAGATTTCGGTGACGCAAAACTCTGTGATTTGAGTTACGAGTTTTCAAGTGGCATTTTCTTCAAAAATCGTCAACTTTTTCTTTATTCCAATTGTTTGAAAGTCGTGTTTGTTCAGTGCTGAAAGTTATAAAGTTGTAAAGGCAGGGCGAGCAACCTACACTTCTACGTTTCACATTAGAAAATTATAAAACAGGTATGGAATGCAATGATTGATTTTGTAGTCGCGAAAATGTAAAGATTCTAATGAATATGCGATGCGTGAGTTTTCTCTTGAATGAACGTTAATTTTGTTTGCGTCAAAGAATTTTATTCCATTATTTAAAAAAAGTGTCATCGTGCTTCGAGCTTGCGAGCATTGTACGTAACAGCTTGTTTTTGTTTTCATCGCGCGTATTGTTTCGAGCACATTTATTCTTTAATCCATCAGGGTGATTCACCAATTTTGATCATATAAATGCGTGGAATTGGAATTGAATTGAAGCCGGTATAATAAATCGGCGAGTCGATTTGCTTCCATTTTATTACGTTTTTATAGTTTCCGTTGAAGATGCTAAGTAGCTAAGCCGCCGCTCAAACAATTGGCCGAGACCGACAGGATTCGTGGTTTCTTGCCGTTTCATCTCTCGGGCATTACTAATTATTTACTTTAACGACCGATTAAAAGCCTGTTTTTGAAAAAAACAAACGTCCGCTCGTAGATACATCTCGCCCCGGGCGTCACAAATTATAATACTACGATTCGGCGATTTCATTCTCAACTTCATCTCGCTTATAACTCGTCGAGATGGCTCTTTTTCAGAAACTTCCTGTTGAAAAAAAAATTTATGCATAAGCAATAGAATAACAGTGCTCACTCAATGAACCCGACAATATACATTTTTACGTGTTCATACGAAGAACACGTTGACGGTTGCGAAAATGTTTGAAAAGTTTTTCAAATCATGAGAATTTTTTAGTCCGAAAATGCTGCAATCACTACGCCCCGATGTCGTAAAATCGAATCCATTCCAAATTTAACTTATAGTTCTACGTATAAAAACATCAAGCTGTCATAGTTTCTCACGGTAAGTTCCGAGTTTATGCTAATAAGTCGAAATGGTAAGCAACGGTCGTGTTGTCTCTAAAAATAGCTTATTGAATGAGATGTATATAGTTGATAGTGGAAGCAAGCTTGGTTTATCGAATTTAAGAGCATTCAGTTTTCCCCGTGAAAAAACATGATGGTTTATTCGATGTAAGTTCATTATACTAATTAGGAATTTGATTCGAATGAATCAATTCTTGAACCTTCTTATATGACCACGTTGTCAGCAAATGACAGTGAGATTTGACATCTTAAATTTGATACGTACTTTAAATGGAGATATCTTATGTCGCTGAATTAATCATATTTTGAAACGCAGAACGACGAAAGATCTAATAATAATCGTATAATTTGAGTTTAAAAAAATTTCTGACAATCTCTATTCTGTTACATAATGAGTCTCTATATCGAATATGCTTCTTATTGATCTTGGATTTTTATTAAAATGTTCAGTCCGATGTGTAATTAGGTACAACGTTAATACAAAATTATTTCTCGAAGACGCGGACGAGGAGCTCTAGGGTGATCTTAGGATGACACATCTTATAGAACTACGTTTTTATCACACAAAATTTTCTAGCAAGTATATAAAAAAATCTGGTCACTAAAAATTGATGATATTCAATGGTTTGAAATATGCAGAAAGATGTTCCCTAGAAAATATTCATCATTGTATGATTGACTGAGTTGTTAATACGGAGATTTTCGAATTTTAGTAAAAGCACCCATGCTACAAACTTGATCATGAACAGAGACGCGAGTTACGTCTTGTTAAACACTAAAATGCACACAATAGTGAGATAATAACAATGTGATTTTCCATTTATTGAAAAATCGTGATAATAAAAGGTTTTCTATCGTGTAATCATGACAATTATGGTTTTCATTACGCAACCTTGATGCAGGAAATAGTTCTTAATAAATTGGTTGGAGAATCAAATTTTTATTGAATAATTATATGCCGTGTATAATTTGGTTAGCTTTGTATTTTATAACATATTTCGAATTTGGTGAAATGAAAAAGGCAGTGAGAACTATTTGATTAATCCTGTTCATTGATCTCTTTGACAAGATTGATCGAAAATAAATCTGAGAGTATCTCGTAAAGCCGTATCGATTTTAGAAAATGGAGAAAGTATCACATGTCTGCTCAACGCAGATATTTAAATATACGCACACACATGTATCCATTCATAAATTTGCTTGTCCACACACTACACTCGTGCATGCGAAAGCGAGCGCTGTCGAAATCGCAAGCAGGTACAACGAATTTCGAGCTCGTTCAAGGTAGTCGGCTTCGCGCTTTTATAGTTTACGAAGTTGAATGCGGCTCGCAGTAAAAATTATTTGTTTGTACGTACGTTCAGTGTAAAACTATGTATACATATGAGTTTGTCTAGTATGGTGTGGTCACATTGAAAGAACCAGTTCTGAACGTTATGAAATCTGTATCGTATCTACTTTGACAAAATTAAATTAGGCAAGTATGCCTTTTTGACAATCAGGATAATAATCATAGTAAAAAATTGTGAAAATAAATTCAGGAATGTAGTGATGTTATGGTGAGATTGTTTATGCAAAGAAAAGAATTGTGTTTAAGGAGTAAAATATTAGAGAACAAATTTATTGAGAAAAAAACAGATAAGTTTTGAATGCTGAATTATCTTAAATTAAATATTTTGAAACAGCTTTAAGAGATATATTAT
>JAWWMK010046741.1:0-10660 GCA_035047105.1 Galeopsomyia nigrocyanea
AATACTTTTCAAAGAAACCGTCCGCACGGGGTCAATCGATTTCGACGCCAATTTATTTTTATATTCTATATATTAAAATAAGAACTCCTACTAATTTTCAGCCCTTTAGAATCAAAATGGCGCCCGCTAGAATTTTTTAAAAGTCGTAAAATGCCCGTTTTTTAACCTTTATTCTGTACCTTCTCCATCGTCGAGTTTTCAATATTTTAGAACGTGCGATCCATCATTTTCTTCGTCTTTTTAAGTGCTTTGCAACGAGAATAATCAAGTTCAGAAAAAATTATTACTTCGCGGTTATGTAGCTGCAAACGTGCGATGAATTTTTTTTCAAATTTTAGCAAATATTTGAAGGCTTGTAGTTTCGTCAATTTTCAATATTTTCAAGCAAGCGAGGCATCAATTTTTTTGTCTTGAAGTGGTAAATAAAATGATGCCTCGCTTGTTAAAAAATCTTGAAAACTCGCAGAAAAACAATGACTCAAACGTGGTCAAAAACGTAAAAAGCACTGATTTCAGCCAAATTCGAGCCCCTGTAACTTTTTTATAGTAACTTCTTTATTTGGCGGAAAATTTCACAAGATGCTCTTCAAATCTTCCAAAACATGAGTGTATAATTTATATTTTGTGTACAGTAAAGTACTTGTAACATTAAAGTTGCTGTCAATGGCATGTTCTATGTCGACAGTAACAAGTGCCAACATGCAGCTCTTTGAAGATTTCTGTGAGGGCGTATGACACTCACTAACGCAGCCAGTACGTCGGGTGCACTGTTGTATCGTTAACAGTGGTGAAATTGCCGAGACACGGCTCGCGCAAAATTGATGAACGCGCATCATGGCGCTTGTTCGTGTCAATGACGAAATAGCGAACTAATAGAGATATATCTCGTTGTAGAGATATCTCGATGATTCTTTTGCTATGCCGCTCAGCCACAGTACAGTACGATTAAACGTGTTCCCTTATGTGTCGTCACTGCTCAGCGATTTGTCATTCGTCCTACACCGGTGATCGGGTGCTGGATATCAACGCGGAATCTTCGAAGTTTATGTGAAACGAGGGAAGTAGCGGCTAACGCATGTGGCTAAACAACGGACTTGGGCCTAATAAGGTACATGTTTCGGGTCAAGTGACGCGGGAAGGTTAACCCGTTTCAAAACCCGTGAAGTTGGTGCGTGATATGAGCCAACCGTGGAGTCAACCACTTAAATAAACCGAGGTGTTGAGCCGCGTTAAAATTTGACCGTGGAGCAAACCACGAAACAAAACCAACTTACAGTCTCTCGACTCAAAATAATCGAGGGCCACCTACCAGAGCAACTGGCGACAAGGAGTACGCGAATAGGAAGACGCGCGTAAGCGTGTTGAAACGAAGGACCTATATGTCGATACATAGGGACGCAGGGTGGGACGGTGAGCCCGGAAGGTTTTTCTCAAACTCGAGAGTTTTCCTTCCTCGTTCCAGTAAATGGGTTGGATTCTGCGGGGTAGTGGTTGAAATGCTCCGGCATGAGCCGAAACTGTACCACCGAAATTAACGGAAGATGCCGAAGGTCAACACTCCAGATTCGCTCTCCTTGGGTGATTCCTATGACAGGTTCGGTACTCCATTACTTGTAATGGAGGCTGCCGCCTTAAGGCTCTGTAGACGTTCAAAAAATTTTTTTGTTCAACTTGGAACCAATAGGTGGCGTGGTCAATTGGCCGATAAATAAAGCAGGTAAAAAAATATATGATAGGCTCGGGGAATCACGTGTCATAGAATTGATACTTGCGCCATCTGGTGCCGCTTTTCACCTATGCACTTGATGTACACTTGATATTTAAAAAGAAAATCATAATGAAGTAATATTATGGCGTTATACGCATAAATTATGCATTTCAGCCGTATGCATTGAGAAAAAAATACATTCCTACATGAATCCTTATTAAGTTGATTACGAAAAACAAGTATTTTTTACACTTGAAGTAATTTTCACTGCACACTGAGTGCGCTATTTGTAGATGCATTTTTATATATTGCATTTCTATATTAAGCATTTTATATGCATTTCTGGACTTACATATTTCTTCAATTATGCATTCTATATGCATTCTTATTTGCAAATTTTATACGCATTTACAATATGCGTTTATACACATAAATGTATATATAATTGAACGTATGCTTATTTAATGCATTGATATCAGCACATTTATTCAGTAGCTTGAAAATAATGTTACGTGCCTTTTCCGCCCATAATCGTACTGTACAATGCACAGTGTAATGGTATCATAGAAAATCCGTTTTTTAATTTAACATCTGCAACATGTACCAGCAATAACTCAATTACTTTCTGGCGATTCTTGAGGGTCTCAATAGCAAAATGTAGGGTGTGAACAATAGATAAGCATCTTTAGTCAATACAGCATTTACATTACTATAATAGTTTTACATAATACACATTTTTTATGCGTTTTCATATTTTCAGCAATGCCTTGATATTATAACTAAATTTTCACCATTTGCATTTGAATATGCAA
This sequence comes from Galeopsomyia nigrocyanea, assembly GCA_035047105.1. Taxonomy (NCBI): domain Eukaryota; kingdom Metazoa; phylum Arthropoda; class Insecta; order Hymenoptera; family Eulophidae; genus Galeopsomyia; species Galeopsomyia nigrocyanea. The sequence continues at coordinate 2,521 of JAWWMK010046741.1, forward strand.
TTTAGGCTACTATAACAATTCTTCATAATACATATTTTTATGCATTTTCGTAATTTCAGCAATATTATTACGAAATCTTCACCATTTGCATTTTTAGTATGCAATTTAGGTTATTTTAAGTTCCAATTATATACTTCATTATGAACATTTTTCATATATACCTAAAAAATAAAATTAAAATTATTAAATAATACCGAAAAAAGCTCAGTATTTTAAAGAATATTAAACTTACGAGTAGTTAGCTTATCGTTCTTTTCCTGGCGCTGGCCCTTCTTGGAGAGCTCATGGTCTCGCTCCTTGATGATCTTCTACAGGTTTAGTCAGGTTTCCGTGACGAAGTTGTACCGTGGCGCTCTGCTCACCTTGCGACTCACCTCCAGCAGTATCACCTTGAGCGTGGCGATTTTCTGAATGCCCTCGTGCTCGGAAGCGTGCAGGCCCGCGTCTCCTACTTCGTGAGCAGGATCTGCGCACTGCTCAGATGGCGGACAAACTTCTCACTGCGCAAGTGGTTCTCTTTGTCGGTGATCCACGACTCCACGACGCCGGCCTTCCATATGAACTGCAGGTAGGCCGAGTTGTTCTTGAGGCGAGGCTTGCACCGCTGAGTCAACGATCACCTCGGCCCTAAAATAGTCCATGGCGCCGACACATCTCGTTCGCGGCATCACTCATCTCACATGACATCTCGCATGAGGACTCAGCGTGCGCAGCAAATTCCGTCTCGATGGCATCGTGCTCCTTGAGCAGGCCCTACTCCGCAAACATCGTGTCGCCGTAGTCTTCGAGCGCGAGCAATTGCTGCTTCTCAGCCATCCGAACCTCCTCCTCCTCCATCTTCGTGAGAAATTTCTGCAATGTGAACGGCGCCTGCAGCTGACGGCCGCGATTCACAGCCAGCAGCTTGAGCTCGGCCCAGACCTGGTTGAGCAGATATAGCGTCTGCTCAATCTCTGGCATGCCTAGATTTGACACGTACATCAGATTCTCGCCGGCCTCCTGCACCGCCTGTATCGCCAGCTCGTGCGAGGCTAGCTCGCTCTCCAGACGCTTGTGCTTTTTGCGCTCATGTCGCGCACGTGGTCCTCATGCGCCGTAACGTCTGCTTCCACCAGCTCGTGCTTCTTCATCATGCCTACCATCAACTGCATCTAATCGTCGCTTGTCAGCAGGTTCTCCAGCTCGCCCAGCCAAAACTTCAGATCCTTGACGGCGACGATGTAGGTGCGTTGCTTTATCGCCTCCGTGAGGCGCATCGACTTCTCGGTCATCTTGTGGGTGAGGTACTCCCACTAGTCTGCGATCGAGGCGAGCCGCTTCTACACCGCGTCGCCCATCGCACCGACTGCATGAGGTCGGCGTTGGCCGCCAGCTCAACCTCAAAGGACTGATGCTTCTGGTGCTTGGACTGTATGCGGCGCCTGGTGCTTCTTCAGCAGGTTCTTGGCGCCGATGAAGTCGCGGCCGCGATTCGACGAGTCGGCTCCTTTTTGCGGATCCAGGCCTCCTCGTCCTCCATGTTTTCAAAACAGCTGCTGGACACGCCGCGAGTCCTGCAGCCGCTGGCGGAGCGCGCGGCCAGCTCGCGCTCCTTTGCGACGATGTTATCGGCGGCAAAGTGACCAGCGGCGACGAACTGGACGGCCGCCTCCACGCGCTCCCGGTGCGACACTACATCGGCCTCGAGCAGCTCCTGCTTCTAGAGCAGGTTCTACACCGAGGTCTTGCGAGTCGGCCTCGAATAGTGCCTGCTCCAACAGTACATTCTCCGCTAACTTCAGCTATTTGCCGTGGTTCTCGCTCGATCCTCGACGATCTTGTTGTTGTCGATGCTCGAGGAGCTGACGAAACCACTCGATCAAAGCGCCACCACCAGCCGCTGCCAACCGCCAAACGTTGAGAGTGGGAGAACAGAGAAGGCCTGCTATATTGCTGGCAAGTGATGCTGATGTATAAACATTCTTGAAGCAGTTATTGTTCAGCGCAGCGAACAATACCGGCGGCAAACGTATCAGCTCTGCGGACGGCAAGTTCTTCTCGTTGATGGCGTATTTGGCATGTAGACGAATGAAAGAAGAATATTGACTTTGCAAATGTGTAGATACTCTCAGAATTTCAAACACTTACGGAGCGCCGTGGACCTTGTTGTGCCTCGTAAAGCAAAGCGTGACTATGAGCTTTACTCTGATCTTGGGCTTGGTGCTAGATGAGAGTGATGAGCTCGAGCTTGGGAACCTGCAGAGCGGTCGACTGCATGATGTAACTCATGTTGGACATGAAAGCAATGCCCTCGACTTTGAGCAGAGATAGGTCGCCAGCACGTTCAATTTCATGCTGGCTAAAGTCCTCCATTAAATCCTCTTCAACTGCAGTTTGACCTTCTCACCACACACGTTGATGATCTTAAACTCACTGAGGATGCACTTTAGCAGCTGGTCAACGCAGAACAGCAGCGGATCTTGGTTATCCTTTTCATTATCGATGCTGTACAAACTTGAGTTGCGCATCCTGTGCATGTTTATGGAGGTGTAGTTGACCATAGCTTGCTGTTATTCATTATTAGTATGCTTGCTGGCAGTGAACAAATAGCTATTAATAAACGAATCACATATTATCAGAGATAAATAATTGATGTAATCACCTTCTCTTATTCTCTGTTACTAGAAAATTATTGTCATTATTTGATGGAATATGACTTAGAACCATCAAAAAAGTAGTCCACATGGAGGTGCAGATTGATTAATTCTGCTGGGCTTTGTTCGATACACTGAACTTGAACCATAATTTGTAATCTATACAATTAAACAATCATTAATAAGAAAAAACAATTATGTTACAATTTCTAGGTTTATTATTTAATCTCTTTTTTACTCACTTTCATTTTATCTACTTAGGAATCACAGATTCGTTCCAACTGACAATAAACTAAGGCTAAGAGCCATTTCTTGAAATCACTAATATATGATATCATTTCATCGGTCACTTTCTCAGTGAAGAACAGTTTTTTTTACAATGGTCCAAATCGCCAATTGAGTAACGAAGTCTGCATAAAGCCTAAACACTTTGATGACACCAGACTTTCAATTTCTTCTGCACGAACAGTGTTCTGCTAATTATGACATTGACTGTTCGCAAATTGTTCACCAATCTAATGTAATGCTGCTCTTCTGCCATAGAGCCAAGTTACTGCAATACGTAATATTAATACCACTATTTATCCTAATTGTTAACATGGAAGATTCTTCCTAACTTATACCATCTATACTCCACCATGTAGGTATTATTGTCGCAGTTTGTCAAAAACTACAATTCTCAGTACTCAATAGAAAAGACTCAGGAATCATTTAATAAGACAATTATTCTTTATCTTGCTGATTTTGTTGTCAGACGCTACAAGCTTGACCTACTTTGTATCCTTGAGGTTTGCGTTCATAACAGTCATCTAATATTTCACAGTGTCTCTTTGCTTATCCATCCAAGTATAATCTTGCGTAATTTGACTATTCAAGTTATCTGGTCTGATGTTATCTGATTTCTGCCTATAGAATTAAACATAATCAACTGATTCACACAAGGACAATTATTGGCATTTTATCAAAATCACTGAAAATCATACCTTACTTTTAGCATCAAAATAGTTACAGCTTTCCAGCTCATATTTAGCCTAAAAATGTCTCTTGGCCTTTTCTTGAATCCATCAAACCATTTTTTCAAATAATCTTTCTTGAGTGGCTTTTTTCAATATTAATACGTGGCTGAGTAGCAAAAATACAAGATCATAAATAATGAATCCTAAGGTTATAAGAGTAGCGCGCTGAACTTTTTCCATGGCACTTACACATTTCGTCGATTTATCTGGTTTCCACTTATATATCTGATTCTCAATTCGACATCGCAAAAACTATTCAAAGTTTATTTTTGTCTGACACGTCCTTCATAATAAAAACGATATCAGAGGCACTCTGTTGATTATATTCAGAGCCGGGCTCAGGTAAGCTCAGGCAGCTCAGGCTCAGTCAGGCGGTGAGGCTATTATATATGCAAGATAAGTTTTGACATGTTTTGACAATTGTATAAATTGATTAAAGAAAGCAAATCTAGAATCTTTTTAGGTACACAAAGCTGTAAGTTACATGACATTATTAATGTCAGACCATGTTTTAAGTGCGCTAGGCACAATCATAAAGGTCACAAATGTGATAATGATGTTTGCTGTTTAAAATGTGCATTGCCATACCAAACAAATAATTGTAAATCAACTTTTGTTAGATGTACTATATGTACCTTTAGTAACAAGACATACAAAACTTCATATAAAATAGATCATATAGCAACAGATAGCCATGAGTGTGAGATACTCAAGGCTAAAATCAAGCGATACATTCAAGACATAGACATTGAGCCAGTGGTACCTCGCTACTTTGGGAATGTAAGATTTCAGAGAATCATGCAACCGATAAAACTGAAATCGTTATTACTAATTAATGATAAAGATAATATAGAGGGAATATCAAATAGCGAAGAAGAAGATGAGGATGATAAAATGAAAGAGAAAACTATAACTACGAGGAATAGTAGGAGAGAACCAAAAAATAAAACTAGTAATTAATAATGGATTCACACAATGAAGGTAATATAGAAAAAAAATTGTCTTCTGAAAGTATAAGTTGTGATACTGAAAATGAATGCTATAATTTTGATGTTTGTAAAAATGAAACTGTAATACATAGTATAGCGAAACTAAATAGATGTATAGGGGTAAACAATGATTTAATATTGTATGTTAATATAAGAAGTTTAAATAAGAATTTTTTTATATTAGAAACTTCAGTTAAAAGTACGAAAATTAAACCAATGATTATTGTTTGCTCCGAAACTTGGGTTCTGCAATATTTTGAATATTACCAACTTAATGGTTATAAAATTTTTTATAATAATAGTCAAATCAACAAAGCTGATGGAGCTGTAATGTACATACAAAGAAATATAATTGAAAACACTGATTTTTACGGAAATCGGCGAAATCAAAATTCTAAATTCCAGACTTAAAGTTACAGATAGCATAAGTTTTGAAATTTCTGGTATTTATAGATCTCACGATATTAATGAATTAGATTTCGTAAAATATATTAGAGAGTACATAAATAAAAATAAATTTATAAAAATTATATTATGACAGGTAATTTTACAGACTTGTTAAAGAAAGTTTATACAAGTCAGGAATTTCTATCAAATTTTTTAGAAAGAGGTTTCATTCCATGTTTTAAAGGAATCACAAGACTTTCTGTTGATAATAAGACTGGAAGTTGTATCGATAATATTTTTATAAAGACTGATTCGCTAGAATATAATGCTTACAAATTAAACAATTCAATGACTGATCATTATCCTCTTGTAATTGAATTTAACAGTAAAAAAGTAGAACAAACGAAAAGAGAATTTTTTAAGTGTATAAATTATAGAAAATTAATGAGGATAGCTTGTAAAGTCAATTGGATGGATTTGATAGTGCAAGACCCTAATTTAACAACTGATCTATTTATTAATAAAATTGCTGACTGTGTGACCTTAACAGAAAAACAAAAAAATGAACCGAGGAAGAAATGGATAACGAAAGGTATTGTTACGTCTCAAATTGATGTTAGATTGTATTTGCGACGGTCTCGTTTTCGGTCAACGCGTACGCGTTATACCACGGGTGTGAGACTAAGCAAGAGCAGGCTAGCAATAAATTAAGGCTGCGACAGACATCGAGCGACAGAAAAGTATCGTAGCTGCCGCTGTGAGAAGCTTACCTTGAGTGTGGCTGCACTGGACTGCAAGAATACTGGTAGGCTGGACTCTTAGGCAATTGACTTGGCGCGACCGACTCGCAGAGGAGGGCGCGCGTTCAAATTAAAATAAAATAGAGATTCAAAATAATCTTTCAGTAAAAATCAAGTTATACTTGGAATTGGACTAAGACTAAGATAAATAATAAGTTGAGAATCTTGCTTCACAGATTTATTACAACAGTTAACAGTTACAATTGAAATACAGTAATTACGTACGATACGAACAGTATGAGTACAGAGATAGGAAGGGGCGCTCCCCTTTTCGTCGTTGCCTTCTATAAGCAAAAATACATAAAAACGATGAATCAAAAGTACGCACACAATTGGAGTAGTGCGCAACGCGAGCAGGGCAACGAGTACAGAGTTCAAGAGAGATCAAGTATTGATCGTCAAAATTTAAATTTGTCGCTCCCCCCCTTACATTGCCCATACTCGACGTTACAAGCCCACCCCCGAAGAAACGCGGCGCAGGGCACTCGCACGCAATAACTCAACCAACAGGTGTTACGCATTCCGACGCTAGCGTTACAATTTTCGCGGCGGCTCTCTAACTCAAACCGGTTCATTCACCTCGCTCCCCACCTTACTATTCTATCGCTACTCGCACAAATTCGGGCTAAAGGTACTTCCTACGTCACCCAGTTCATTCAGAGTCCAATTGACTTCCTAACTTCTCATATTTCCCTAATACAACGCACGACACAACAGACAGATTTAGTAATATTTTTTAATTAAACAATCAGTGGTTATATGCGCATTCGACATACCTTAATTGATATACATTTTATCATGCAACATAGACAGTGATTAACACGTATATATATATTATTACACCCCCTTTTTTTGCATAGTTTTCTCAATTACAACACACACTGAATAACTCGTACAGTCAAAAAACACAATAGTACAGCACTTAAATAGTCTTTAACTTATTGATACGGCTGAAAATTTCCTCGGTGCACCTTGTTCAACCTTCGCTGAAAAATCTCGTCCCGCAAAGCTCTACACTTGCAAGTTCGGCAGGGTTGCGGTTCTTGCAGGGCCCAGCGATGAGTTATAGAAGGGCACTTCCAGCAAATCAGGAAAATGTCACGCGCCCCGAGGGCTATATACTTGAGAGTACACAGCTTGCAGAGACGCCATACTGGCAAAGATCAGTTAGTCCTTATAAAGTCCTCAAAAAGTCCTCAAGATAAATCCTCAAAAAGTCCCCATAAAATCCTTATAAAGTCCCCAAAAAGTCCTCAAAAAAAGTACTTATAAAGTCCTCAAAAAGTCCTCAAAAAGTCCTCATAAAGTCCTCAATAAGTCCTCAAAATAAGTCCTTATAAAGTCCTCAAAAAATCCTCGAAATAAGTCCTTATAAAGTCCTCAAAAAGTCCTCAAGATAACTCCTGATAAAGTCCTCAAAAAGTCCTCAAAATAAGTCCTTATAAAGTCCTCAAAAAGTTCTCAAAAGTACTCTTTTCCAGGACTTTTCAATGATCTCTAGAGAACTTTTTGAGGACTTTATGAGGACTTTTTGAGGACTTTATAAGGACTTCTTTTGAGGACTTTATTGGGACTATTTGAGGACTTTATGAGAACTTTTTCAAGTCTTCATTAAGTCCTCAAAAATCCTCATAAAGTCCCCATAAAATCCTCAAGATCAGTTAGTCCTTATAAAGTCCTCAAAATGTCCTCAAGATAAGTCCTTATAAAGACCTCAAAAAGTCATCAAAAGTACTCTTTTCGAGACTTTTCAATTACCTCTAGAGGACTTTTTGCGGACTTTATAAGGACTTATTTTGAGGACTTTTTGAGGACTTTACTTGTGCTTTTTGAGGACATTATAAGGACTTATTTTTAGGACTTTATGAGAACTTTTTGAGAACTTTATAAGGACTTATTTTGATGACTTTTGAGGACATTATAAGGACTTATTTTGAGGACATTTTGAGGTTTTTATGAGGACTTCTTGAGGACTTTCTGAGGACTTATTTTGAGGACTCATTAAGGACTTTTTGAGGACTTATTTTGAGGACTTTTTGAGGACTTTATGGGGACTTTATAAGGACTTCTTTTGAGGACTTTTTGAGGACTTTATAAGCACTTTATGAGGACTTTCTAAGGACTTCTTTGAGGACTTTTTGAGGATTTTATAAGGACTTATCTTGAGGATTTTATGGGGACCTTATGAGGACTTTTTGAGGACTTTATGAAGACTTTTGAAAAAGTCCTCATAAAGTTCTCATATAGTCCACAAAATAAGTCCTCAAAAAGTCCTCAAAAGTACTCTTTTTGAGGACTTTTCAATGACTTCTAGA
>JAWWMK010046752.1:0-10659 GCA_035047105.1 Galeopsomyia nigrocyanea
TCTAAACTGCTATTTTGAGTTTTCTGACTTCTATAATCGATTTTCTTACTGTATGGCACCTCGGAAAGAAATAGTTTGCGTCGTTCTAAAAAATTTACAATTCGAATATTTTACGTTTTTTCATGATACTTTTTTTTAAGGGATTTTTTTTTTTTTTGCATTATTTATTATTTTTAGGCATACAATCGCTGTTGCAACATCTAAAAAAGATGATAGTATATGCTGTGCATTATTTTATAACAATTTTAAAAGTCAAATTATAAAAACGCATGACCCATATTGGGTCATGCCGCACTGCACGTCAACAACATTACTACAGTGCAGCGTGACCCAATATGGGTCATGCGTACTTAGGGTGTTGGAGAGTTAGAGGATGCCATACCTATCCTATAAAACCGATTATTAATTATTTTAACATCAAACCCTCAAAAATATACGTTTCGCACCACGGGACAAAACATATTGTGTCGCCGTCGCAACGAACGTGTTAATTTTGGATTATATCTGCAATTTTGCGAGACAAAAATGTAAAAAAAATCGCTTTCACCCTCATAAAAAATAAGGGATGCAACCCCCGCGGACTATGATACCCTGCGTAACATTGCTATTTAGTAACGTTTAATTTCCAGTTGGTTTCAAAAAGATATGTTGAACAGAAATGGAGATATCTTGAAAAAACGGTTTTTAGGGGTGAACTTTGGAGGTGGTTTTCACCCCTTTAAAACGCGTATTGGCACATAAAAAAAATACATGTCGCTTATTTTTTAATCCTCTATAACATATTAAAGTTTCATTGAAATCGGTTACTTACACTTCCCTAATGTTCCTTGTTAGAGAATTTTTTCTTATGGGAATCATCGTTTTCGAAGATTCAATATATTGCAATATAAGCTAAACTATCAATCAACAATTTGGCAATATTGTTAGAAAATAAATGATTTATTAATCAATAAATCAAGAGATATCATATTTCAAAACGATTTTCCAAAGTTAAAATCAATCGTGTTGTGAAAGTGGAAATTTATTAAGAAGATTAGCTTGTCTATAATCTCATTTATTTATTAACAGGAAATTGGTACGAATTAGTACAAAATTAGCAAAAAAAAAACTTATGACATGTGCATGGTGGAATATTTTAGAGAATTGATAAAATAAAAAAAATGTATTTTTTATTACGAGAATAATGTTTGAAATGGAAATTGTTCATTAAATTAGGAGTTGCGGTATTTCGAAAAAATTCAGTGATTGCAATTTTCATACTTTGCTCCTTAATTAATATTTTTGATGGTTCAAAATTTATTCCATTGCGAGTATGGTAAGGTTGACTACCAAAACTCTTAATGTTCTTTTTTGAGATTTAGTTTAATTAATAAAATGAGTATTTACAAGTTTGAAGATGACTAGAACCCATACCTGATTCGTTGATATTTGATTAGGCGTTGTCCGGAAAACGATTGCGAATAATAGCAAAAATTATTTATAAATCGAGCGATACACAAAAAAAAAATTATACTCATATTTGGGGAGATATAAGGAATATCTGGTGAAATTTTTAGCCAATTTTAATTTGGCTAAAAATAGAATTTTTCACGTTTTTGATCAACTTTGAATACCTACGTCTCTGCGAGTTTTCAAGCTTTTTCGACGTGCGAGACATCTTTTTTTTTCGTCTTTTGAAGACTAAAAAATGGATGGTCTCCAATTTAAAAAAATATTGAAAATTTGCAAAACTACAGAGCTTTCAATGTAAGCCAATTTTGATAAAATTACGTTCCTTTTTTTGAGCTTTATATCATCAGGGTACTAACATAACCCAAATTTAAATAATACCATTGAAAAGTTCTTAAAAAGACAAAAAAAAAATGAGGGGTCGCACGTTAAAAAATATTAAAAACTCGGGCTTCTATAAACAATAGAAAACAGGTTAAAAATGCTAAAAAAAAATAGGGCATTTTACGACTTTCAAAAAATTCTAATAGGCGCTATTTTGATTCTACAGGGCTGAAAATTGGTACAGAGTTTTTTTTATATGTAGAACATAAAAAAAAATTGGCGTCAAAATTTATTGACCCCATGTCGCGGTCATCTTCGAAAAGTATCAAAATGGCCCATATATATATATATATAAAGTAATTACTAATAATAACACAGATTTAATAATTCGTGAAATTATGATTATACGAGATGCAATCAAACAAAACTTTATATTACAGTGCTACATTTCACTATCGATATAATACTAATCGTAACTATTTTATTTTTCAGCATACAATTTCGTGTACTCATGTAATGTTCATGTTAAGTCAATTATACAATACAATGTATCAGGAAAAAGTTACTTTTATTCATAATTTATCAAGAATGCACATATATAGGAAGAAGGTTTATGGTGGATAAACGATATTATACAATTACTTTGATACTAACGTCGTAAGAAACTTTACAACTTTCGGCCATTGTAAAATTACAATCTCTTTATATTCATTGTATCAATGTGATGAAATTAGTAAAGTTCTAAGCAAAATCAACTAATAATTTTAAAATAATCGAGAAGTAGATAATTAAGTGGTTCCACGAGAACATTGATAAAGCACTCGAGCTACAATTGCTGCAACTTGTTGATCTAAAATCTGACTCATAACAAGTGCCAAAAGGCGAGACTCGTGTTGCAATAATAATGCTTTATTATCTGGGTGCCTAGAAAGATTCAATAATGTTCCAGCGGCGCGTCTTAACATGTCCAAACTTGTACCCATAGATTCGGGATTTTCTCGTAAAGCTGCGATCCCATGTTGATTTGCTACACTCAATGCGTTATTCTCTGCTTGTTCTATGAAAGCAACCAATAGAGCTATGCATGGAGTTTGCAGAGCAATAGTGCGGGCTACACTACTGTCCGCTGCCGAAAGAAAGTGTAATAAATTTACACCGAATTCTCTTAGTACTTGTTCTTCACTTCGACAAAGTAGCCGTGATAACACAGAGCATAATTTTTGAAGTCTTGAAAAAGGTGGCGTTGCAACAACCAGATCCACATTGCTTTCTGTGACGCAAAGTTTACAAAGAGCTTCTAGAGCTAATCTCTGTGGTGAAAGAGATGAATTTACATGAACAGTGGGAAAAGGATCTTGACCATGGGCAGCAGGGCAGACGGCCCAGTGAAGAAGCCCATCTAAAACTGGTCGGGATATCTCCTCTGAATATTGGCTCAAATCGATGTGACCAGCAATATTAGCTGCCATTACCAAAACATTTTCCCGTATGTGATAAAGAAAATCCCACCACCATTCGCCTTCACCTTGCAAACTGCTGCACGAATCTACAAAATCTGCGTCTTCCTCACGATCATAGTTACGCGTTTTTTGCGTACGCGGTGGATGATCATGGTAGAGTAGAAGAAGTTTTCCCAATAAACTAAGAAATGTAACATTTTTTGCGAATTCAGTCTCATTTCCAGGAATAAATGTCAAGTTTCTCAAAATTGTTGAAAGACATACGCATCGACGAGCTAGATTATCTTGCGTTTCAGTAATAAGATATAAACTGGCTTCGTCGCGTGAATAGCTTTCATCTTCATAATCGCTTATCTTCCTTCTTTTTAAGGTTCCAGATGGGTCTTTTATTTTCAATTTTATTTCACTTTCTGTAACAATACAGTCTGTACTTATTTTTAATAATAAGTCATTTTTAAAAGCTTGCGACTTTACATTCTGATTCTCAGACTGAATAGGATCAATCATTTTGTTATTTTCATTTTCACTGTAAATGAATGATTTGGCAGATGCTGTACCAATAGGGTAAGTAGAGGAGAATATTCCATTGTTGTAGGATGATGAACTTTTATTTGATTGATGAGTATAAACCGAATTTTGAGTCTCCATGATATTATCTGTTTTAGCATTATCATTTTTTTTTTCGAAAAGCTCTTTTGTAATGTCACTCATTTCAATAGGTACCCTTTTAATTCTTAATAATACATCGCTTAAGGTTTTCGATTTCTTTTTCTTATCCAGGAATTGTCTGGATTCAGTGCTATTATTCTTATCATCAACAGACGCGTAATCATATCTAACTACGTCACGAGAATTATCGTTGCACGGTTTGATCTGCTTCTTAATATCGATTCCATTCCCTTCAAAATCATCATCTTGTTCAATAGATAATTTTTGTTGTGAATTATTAGTTTCTTCAATTGTATAATTCGTGAAAGCAATGTTTCTTACTTCGGTTTCAAAACAAGTAACTATATAGTTGACTGTTTTACTGTCTATCTGCCACGGTTCTACATCTGATTCAGTATATTCGATATCCCAAGCTCGATGATCATCTAGTATAAATATATCTTCGTCTCGCGGGACAAATTTTACTGGCCTCCCTCTTCTTGTCAAAAAAGTGTAATTAGAGCAAGAAACAAGTTTTATGCATTCTTCTGGCTTAATAGAATTATTTACTGCTCCGAGATCAAATTTTAAATTACTCGTTTGCCGATCATAAAATCGATTTTTTTTAAGTAATGTCGAATCAAACATATCAGATAATGAACGAGAAAAGTGTTCTAGTAAAATATCCAGTAATCCTGGTAAATGCGTAAGTCCAAAATAATGTATAGAGGTATCATCGAACAGAAGAATATTTAATACATCTAAAGCCCAACAACTTTCTGCTAATAGACCAGATCTTAGTGCCATCATAATTCTCCATGCTTCTACGGGAGCTACATCAGTTCGGGATATTTTTCTCCGCTTATATAATAATGGTGAGACTGCTTCGATACTGTCTCCTGGAAAAGTCATTTCTCGTTTTGCTATGGACTGTTGATTGACAGAAGAACTCATGCCATGCTGATTCTGAAAAATAAAGTATTGTATCTTAATTATTCTCAACATACACCATTTGAAATATTAAGCCATAATTCATTAACCATTTATTGATCATTATAGTCTACGAGCTAGTTAATTTCACGCCGAGCATTAAACAGTGCTGGGCGTAGATCCATCAATATAAAGATTATTTAAATCTAGTATTAAAATTTTTGCTTGCGGAAAGAACATCGAAAAATATTTTCCAGTGCCGAGAATATACCTTGCTCGCTATGCGTAAAAAAACAAAGTAAAATAATAAATAAAGAGCAATATTCGTTCGAAATTCAGTGACATTTCAGAAGTATAATTAATTTCCATTATCAAGCTAAAAAAAATGAACATCTTAATAAACTAAAATCATAATAAACTGGACAAGCATAAAATCAGTAATTTCAATGAATTTTCACCATAACATTGTGATCTTGTGAAGGGGAAAGTCGATTTTATGAATTTTAATAATTATTCAGCCCTCGGCTATATTTTACTAACCATTTTTACGAGAAAATGGAAGACACGAATGCTCCGATCAATAAATTACATGCTAGGCATACATATCAATCGAACGCAAGAGAGAGAGAAAGAGAGAGAGAGAGAGAGAGAGAGAGAGAACCGGGAACACACACAGGCAAACAGAAAAATAAGTTCACATAACACATGTATTTATTATGGGCAAATATTTAATTTTATTGCAACATCTCAACTTTTATGTACAAGAGACCGACACTTTTCAGTTGACTTTATTATTTTGAAAGTTCATCTAAAGTGCAAGTTTCGCCAATACATTGCATGTAACTGGTAGAGAAATTTAAATTCTATCTTAAAATTGTCTGATATATAACGAGTCATCGAGTTATTCTAATAAATATGAATTGGCATTAATTTCATGAAAACTGCTTATAATGAAGATTTGAGAAGAAGTGAGAATTAAGTATCCTTGGCGCTGAGAACCTCAATCGGTCAGTGGCAACTGTCTGGAATACAGGAGATCGCAGGTTCAATTCCCGTCTGGGAAGTAGTTTTTTCACTTTTTCAAAAAATCTTAATGCCTTTTCGCGAACGCGAGATATTTTTTATTAAGGGGGGCCAGCTAGAGTTCAATCTGATCACGTCAAAGAGTTGTAGACATTCGATACTCCTGGTTTGGGAACGAAACGGCATCCAATGCCTCACGTTGAGCACTACAATTGCATATAGTATAGTTATTTTACATTACTTTTTTGTGATTAATTCGTATACGAATGAATTTATTGAATTATATTTTCAGTAGTAATTGCAATTTGATATCAAAAAAGTTTATGATGAGATAACAAATATGGAAAAACAGTATAATTCAACCGTTGGAGCGCGTCAGTCTTATGAACCGTCGTATAGTCGCGCGCTCCCAGTTTGGGAACTAATCAGTCCCAAGCTCGGCACGCGCGGCTCCTTTGATCAATAGGACTGCCACGCTCTGTGTTTTGGAGTTTGCTAGTCCCAAATTTCAGACATTTGTTCTCAAAGAGATTTCGTACCTATTCTTTCCCAAACTAGCTAACTTTTTGGTTCCAAATGACTTTCCGTGTAGCATCACTATAAGCGCGACCAATGCTACGCAGACAGAAATCGAGATTGTATCCCAGCCGACTGATATACAGCACTCTGTCGAATTTCATAAGGAAGTCACCACGACTTTCATGCACCGCAGGAAACCGCGTAGACAATAATCAAAACGAAATCTCAATAAGGTTTTAAATGCCTATTGAATGTTTAAATGTAAATAGTGAAGCCACCGCAAAACAAAAGGTCACTTTCCGAAAAATAGGACGTCGGAGAGACACTTTCACGTATGCGCAGCATTACTATAAAACCCTAGCAGCTTGCACGCATTTCCAGCAGTTTTTTCTTTGCCCTATGCAGATACAGTTTAATATCTTCGAGTGACAATAAAAAGTATTTTTACAATTAAAATGCCGAAAGAGCTAAATTCGGTCGTAAACATAAACGAAGATTTAGAACTTAAAAAAATAAACGATCTTCAAGTCGGAGAAACGTATAAAATAACTCAAATAAAACTCCTTAAAACAAAGTATGGTCTCATCTCTTCTGGTGACCATCGACGATAAATATAAAATTTTTATGCCTAAACGTGTGGGAAATTACTTTAAAAATAAAAAGACGAGTTTGAAAAAATTAATAACGAGTACCTGAATGGAACCCTATCGTTTACCTTTTCAGGCGGAACGTACAATAACGTTAAGTTCTCCGATTTTTCGAAAATGAATACACTCTGCAAAAATATCGACTCGCCAACTCATTTTCTTGAATCGTCGATGTGCTGTCATATTTCATCGTACATTTTCGAAGAAGCAAGAGGTCCCCATAATAACAGTGCATATTTTTGAATTAATTGTGTTCATAACATAAACTTTGATCCGTATACATTTGGCATGAACAAATCACACAAAGATTTAGCCGTTATCGGGCATTAAACTGATCAATACAATCAAATAATTCCAAAAACATGCAGTAATTGTAAAAAATATATAGGACAATATTTCCTACGCAACATGTGCATATTATGCAATCATACCGATAAATAAGTGAAAATAATAATCAGTGAATTAAAATGCAAGAATATCGGAAAAGTGTAAAACGACCACGCGACAATTTTTTTCAATTAGACAAGAACAGCTACAATTCATGGCGCGAAGATGCGGATAAACTTGTGAAACGCATTCGTCTGGATATTCAAAAATAGGATCCAAGTGATGAAAAGCATAAACTTCCACGTTTTGCAGAAAAAATTGACGGACTTTTAAATGTAAATATCGAAGAGTGTTACAGCAACGAGCCAGCATCCAGCAGCACCGACAATACCATCGAAGGAGGCGAACTCGACCTTGACTGGTTAAACACGAAATCTGCTCTAAATAACTTATTTAAAATCGCCGTGATCACGAATAAACAACACATCGATCCGACAAATTTTTAAAATGATATGAAGCCTCTATTATTTGAAAAAATTCGAGCTTTAGTAAAAGAACTCTTATGCTTAAAACTTTATATTATTTTACGAGTCGAGTTTGTTCGTGCTGTTAAAACCGATGAGTTTTATTCGTGTAGTAATGCGCGACAAATAATCGAATGTATGAATCTTGAAGAATGGTTCGAAGAAGCCAAGAAGGACATCTTAACCCATTTCGAGGAATTTCAAGAGCGCGATAGCGGATGGGCACTTTCGATAATCATACAGCTTGACATTCACGCAGCACAATGTGACAATATTCGCGAATGCGGTACCGCGAGTTTACGTAATAAAATCATCGAATAACGTGCAATTATAAATGACGATACATATTCGGAGGACAAGGATTGCTTCGCATGGGAAATTGTTTCCATTTTGTACAAACCAAAAGGGCGCACAAATCGAATGAGTTCGTATTCATTACTGTGACACTCGTACTTTGTAAATGTGCGAAAGCAGAGTTTGGGAAACACGACGTACTTATGATTCAACAATTGGGGCTAGTCTCGGGATCATGGGAGACTCAGCGCATCTATCGGGGTTTACTCTCGGAAAGAACTCTTCGTCGCTATTAGATCGGATTAGTTTAAGGAAAAAATGTTATTTGTTTAGTTGGAATCCCCGTCCGTGATACACTCGTCGTGCGGCACGCCGGGGGACTCGCAACTATTTAGGTTCGAATGGCGAAGTAAGGAATGGTGGAAGAGTAATTAGACTAGTGGTTGCCGCCGCGATTAAACTAGGGCTCGCACCAAGGGTAGTTACTCGAGGTTGGATCTTTGCCAAAGAGAGAGTAAGAGTACCTTTATGATACAAATTCAGAATACTTAACTACTACTCGTTACATTCTGTGTACGGACGATGCTACGCCATCTATCGATAAATCGGGAACCACTTTAACTACATTAAGGGGGCCGCCCAGTCGAGATTTTTTTTCTACCTAATCCAATCATCATATGAAGAGTTTTTTCATCTGTTAGTATACGATGAAAGAAGTAAAAAGGTGTATCTAAATTTTCATAAAATTATTTATTTAACCTTGTTAATGACATATATATATATATATATATATATATATATATAACACTATGATTTAAGCTTTTAATCAAAATGAAATTGGCGATGAACTCTTTTATATCTTAAAGTAATATTAGACGTACACATTCTATAAGACATATCCAATATATCTATGGAACAGAATTTGTTAAGACTTGAAAGAAAAAAAATACATCTATAATTCTTTGAAATTCAAGTAAAATGATATATTTTTATGATATATTAAGATTCATCATACTGTCAATCATTAACAGGGTCATGTATCTAAAAGTTGTTCCACACTTTCAATAATAAGCACTTCTTGAACACGTATGCTAAATTTCCAATCAATTAGATAATCCAATCATCGCCAATCCCACTTTATAATCCAGAAAACATTGAAAATAATTATTTGTAGAAAAACACATTAAAAAAAAACTCCATAAACACAAGATTTTTTTTTCAATACCTTTTTCACTTTTTTGCTTTGATTGGAGTTTGTCTGCTAGACTAGAGCTTTGTTTTGACAGTTGCTTGTAGGTTAGAATTATTATTTTCATCTAGCCTGAATGTTGAAAAGCTTATTTTTAGAAAACCAGTCTACTGATTTTGAGAATTTACCATTATTTTGTATACTTACAAATCTACAAATCCTCCAGCTTCATATCCTAAATCTTCATTTTTTCTTTTCTTTGTTTCTTTACTTTTTGCTTGATTTTTCCTTCTTTTCTCTGTTTTTTTATTATTCGCATCTTCAAGTCGTTTGCTTCTTCTTACTCTCTCGCTGTCTCTAGCAGAACTATTTTTTTTGGCCGCTCTAGACACATCACTTCCTAAAACTAAATTTTTCATAATACTTGCATTTTCACAGCCCATATTAAATTCACTGATTGCAGCTACAACACATATTTCTAATTTTTTAACACATTGGAATTGTTCTTTTGAACACCTTGACCAAATGACACTGTGAAGGCTTTCATTTGCATTTTGGGTTGCACCTCGAACACATCTCTTCATTAATTCTACATTTGCTAATCTCTCATATGTAGGCCTTACATGTTCAATCACTAGACTATTTATTTTTGGCTTTTTAGATAAATGACTTGCTGGCTCTTCATTTAGCGCTAATGCTTTATTGTACCAGCACCATGAATACCTTCTGGGCAGTTATTATGTTTTGGCTTATCATCAGTTGACTCGTAATGATCTAAAGTAGCAACAATTGCTTTCTGCATTAACTCAACGTTAGGCAAATTATTTACAATAGCATTTCTATAAAAGCCAACAAGATCACCAATAACGTTAGCTGTCAGAGCACCAGGCTTTCTATCACCAAGCGTAATGCCTTTTATTGCACGTTCTTTAACAGTATTTTTTAATCCTTTAGAAAGACATTTACCTACATGATTGACACATTGCTCTCTCACCAGTTGTACATCAGGTCCATACACATCCAAACTGTCCAGGTGAATGAATGTTTTTGCATCGCCATCCGAAAGTATATCAATGAATCTAATTTTGAAAGCAACTGATCTTTTCCACATAATCTCTACAGCATATGCTTCCATACTTGTTGCTGGACCATCAAAATTTTTTTGACATTCACCAGAAGCTTTATGTCCAACTAGCCACTTCCTGAATGCTTTTTTCTTTTCTCCTCCTAAAGCTTTTTTTCTCTTCACAGATTCTACAATATCTTGATAAAATTACGTAATCAATCACAAGCCCAGTCAAAAGATCAATCACTATACCTATACC
>JAWWMK010046763.1:0-10658 GCA_035047105.1 Galeopsomyia nigrocyanea
CGGATTTAATGGGGTGTACTGCTAGAATGATTTCAAGTTAGCAGTGCACCCCCTCTCAAACGAACATAATCGAAACTCTGATGAGTGGAGAATTTGCCGCTTTTATCCGTTTTTCATTTGCATTCATTAAAATTTTCCTCTAGTTATTTCTTATAAACAAAATCAGGTGCGCTGCTAGCGTGACATCAAGTTAGCAGTACACCCCCCAAAAAATCATCTGCGGGATAAATTAAGCATCGGATATTTTTCTTTTCATTAGTATCCATTACATTTTCGCAAGATTTTTTTTTTCTACAAAATTTAGGTGCACTGCTAGAATGATATCCAGTAAGCAATACCCCCTCTCTCTTAAACGACCTAATCGAAAATTCAAAGAGCTAAGAATTTTTCGCTTTTCATCCGTTTTTCATTCGTATCTACTATAATTTTCCTCTAGCTATTTATTTCAATAAATTAGGTAAATTGCCAGCATTATATCAAGTTAGCAGTACACCCCCCTAAAAAATCATCTGCGGAATAAATTAAGCATCGCAGATTTTGCCGCTTTTTATCCGCTGTCTATTAGTATGCATCATAATTTTTTTCTAAATAAATTTGGTGCAATACTACAATGATATTAAAAAAGCAGTACACCCGCAATTAAACGACCATAATTGAAAATTTAATAAGCGGAGTCGTTGCTGCCTTCTGTTTTCCGTTTCTCGTTCATGTTGGGATCCGAAAAGTTAACCCCAGCACTCCTACCGGTCAAAATCGCAAACCATGAGATAAGACTCATTATGAATTGTATTCTGTTTACGTAGGTTTACATTATTGATATTTTTCATTGTACGCCGATTACATATCATTATTTCACACCAAGAGTAAATACCATTTCCATATTTAGAATCCCAATCAACTTTTAATCTACATAGTACGACTAGTTTAGAGAAAATTGCTTATTATTATTTGCATGTATCGAGACCAAAACGTACAGAAAAATTTATATTTCGCTGTTGGACAGACTCATTTCTAGACATTTAAGTGTGCATAGGTATACAAAAACTTAATTAAAAAAAATTATTGCTGCCGTATATTGTTACCAAAATTCATAATACAAATTAAGCAAATGGAAGAGGTCCTCTACGTTCCGACACCGCGTCGTCAACAGTTTATGGTATACCCCTACGTTCCGGGGCGGATTAGAGTGCGTATGTCCCTACATTCCCGGCTGCCCCCCCCCCCCCCCCCCCCACCCCCAGTAACCCAATTTTTCTTAGACATCATTAGTGTCCCAAAATTTTTTTGCTTAAATTCATGAATCATTTTTCCATAACGATTGCTTTTAACATCAACAACGCTTCTTTTCCCATACGAAGCTATTTCTTGAAAACGTCAAGAAATCATTTCTCAGAGTAGTATTTGAATTTGCCTTATTATGCTAATTTCTTATCTGCAGAGATACCTCGTGAACCTCTGCAGAGTTCAAAGTGAATGTAGCCTTGAAGTAACAATAGCAATAATAATAATGATAAACTTGTGTGTATGCTCAGCAGTATCAAAGTTGGAAAAAATGATTCGCGTCGGTTTTTGCACAACAGGATTTCAGAGATCACTTAAGTCTTGTTCTGAGTGGTAGTAAAAACTCATACCAACTCATACTGGGAGAAAGTAGGCATAGTGCGGGGACGGGGCAACCAGGAACGTAGAGGCATACACACTGTACCCCGCCCCGGAATATTTATGATCACGGGAACGTAGTGGACGTCAGCCAAGCAAATAATAGCAATAAAAACCAAACTATTCAAAGATAGTAATTTATAGCACATGTCGTAGAAAATCATAAAAATACAATTTTTTATACGGTATTACTCTGAAACTTGAAGGAAAATTTTAATTTTGAATACAGAATTCGATTCTTTACAGTTCAATCTAGATTAGCTCAGTTTCTGAAAAAAATTTAATTACCAGAATTTCTCGAAGAAATGGATTTCCCAAGAATATCACGAGAAATTCCCGAGACTCGAAATTACCGAAATATCCTCGAAAGTTCATCGAGAAATTCTCGAGAGTCGAAATTACCGAGGAATCCTTGGAAAATCCTCGAGAAATTGCCTATAGAGAAAATTAACGAGAAATCCTAGGAAGCTCCCCGGAAAATTCTCGAGAATCAAAATTACCAAGAAACTCTTGGGAAATTCTCGAAAAATTTATTTCTCAAGAATATCTCAGGTATTACTCGAGATTGTGGATTCTTCGAGATTTCTCGAAAGGTTCTGAAGAAATGATTGAGAATTTGAATAATGAATTTTATTCTCGAGGATTCATCAAGAAAAATTATATTCTACAGTTTTCTTCAAAACTTTGAATTTTCGAAAAATTTTCAATTGCCTACATATTATTGTAGCATTGCACCAAATTTATTTGGAAAAAAAATTATGATGCATACTAATAGAAAGCTGATAAAAAGCGGTAAAATCTGCGATGCTTAATTTATTCCGCAGATTGTTTTTTAGGGGTTGGTACTGCTAACTTGATATAATGCTGGCAGTTCACCTGATTTATTGAAATAAAATAGCTAGAGGATAAATAGCTAGAAAAACGGATGGAGGGCGACCAATTCTTAGCTCTTTGAATTTTTGATTAGGTTGTTTAAGAGAGAGGGGGTATTTATTGCTTACTGAATATCATTCTAATTATTGAATTTAGGTTGTTTAAGAGAAAGGGGGTATTTATTGCTTACTGAATATCATTCTAACAGTGCACCTAAATTTTGTAGAAAAAAAATAATCTTGTGAAAATGTAAAGGATACCAATGAAAAGCAGATAAAATGCGGCAAAATATCCGATGCTTAATTTATCCGGCAGATGATTTTTTAGGGGGATGTCTTGCTAACTTGATGTCACGCTAGCAGTGGACCTGATGTTTTTATGAGAAATAACTAGAAAAAATTTTAGTGTATGCAAATGAAAAACGGATAAAAAGCGGCAAAATATATGATGCTAAATTTATCCAGGGGAGGAAGGGTACTGATAACTTGATGTCACATTAGCAGTGCACCTGTTTTGTTTATAAGAAATAACTAGAGGAAAATTTTAATGAATGCAAATCAAAACGGATAAAAAGTGCCATATTCTACGCTCATCAAAGTTTCGATTATGTTCGCTTGAGAGGGGGTGCACTGCTAACTTGACATCATTCTAGCAGTGCACCCCATTAAATCCGAAAAAAAATAATCTTGCAAAAATTTAATGGATACCAATGAAAAGCGGATAAAAAGCGGGAAAATATATGATGCTTAACTTATCTCGCAGATGATTTTTTAGGGGGGTGTACTGCTGACTTGATGTCACGCTAGCAGTGCACCTGATTTTGTTTATAAGGAATAACTAGAGGAAAATTTTAATGAATGCAAATCAAAACGGATAAAAAGCGGCAAAATATACGATGCTACATTTATCTCGCAGAAGATTTTTAGGGGGGTGTACTGCTAACTTGATGTCACGCTAGCAGTGTACCTGCTTTTGTTTATAAGAAATAACTAGAGGAAAATTTCAATGAACTCAAATGAAAAACGCTGCCAATTCATTGGCAGTTAGCTTCCTCTTTACATTTGTTGATTCTCGTTAACGTATGATTAAATTTTTTTTATTAAAAATTTATTGAAAACCAATACAATACAGCAGATACAGCTAGTACAGGATACATGGCAATAAATAAAAAAATATATATATGACGAAATCCAGAAAACAATACCTATTTTCTGAGGACCAGAATTGAAATTTTTTTTTTCACCGCTAGGGCTTCCGGACCTGTTTCCTCTTCTTATTTAAGGTATATAGTGACTGAAAATACTCGTGAACATTAGAAAAGTCCGCAGGAACTACTTTTTCAGCATTTTTCCGATATTAATAACAAACTGAAAATGTAATTATTTTGCAATTTTTTTGATAACTTGCCACCGGATAATTATTTTTTAATGAAACTTTTTTCTGCGTAAAGGTCTTCTTTTTTTCTATCATTTCGATTGGTCAAATGTTTCTAGCGTTCTTAGAAGCCGAGAAATCAATATTTGAAGAAATTTGATTATAATGGGAAAATGCCGAAAAAGTAGTTCCTGCAGACTTTTCTAATGTTCACGCGCATTTTCCGTCATTATATACCTTAAATAAGAAGAGGAAATAGGTCTGGTAGCCCTAGCGGCGAAAAAAAATTTTCAATTCTGGTCCTCAGAAAATAGGTATTGTTTTCTGCATTTCGTCATATACATGTAATTTATTTTCATTTTTGTTTCTTTCTTTATTATGCATTCTGTTGACAGTTTCAAAAATAAACAAAAATCACTTTCAGTTGCTCTTACTAGTACAAATATTCGTAGGAAGTGCAGTCGCGTTCAATAGAGCAAAAGAATTTACGAAAATAATAGCAATTTCTGCTATTATGAACTTTGAAAAAAAAATGCTGTTAACCAAAGATTTATTCTAGTAAAAAATTATATCTTGAAAATTGCTAATATTTCATGTGCTCAGAAATTGATTTGATTTAAAGTGCGATAACATGGGCTACATAGCATCGAACGTTTTTTGGGCCTCGTTGTCGGTTCACTCATTTTTCGTAAAAAATGATTGAAGCAACATAGGCGAGGAGCTCTTTAGTTTTGACCTAAAAATCACTTTTCCGTGTAATTGGGCATTAAGTTCTACAAGCTAAAAGATGACTTCGTACACTGATCATACGCCTTCAACTGCCTTCTAACCATGTTCCGTCCGTACACCACCCTATATTCAAAAGGCCTCTAACGCCCTCTTGACCCAGTCATCTGCCATCATCAATTTTATCATTTCTACGTCTTCTACATAGTATAATGAAGGAACCTTTCCATTCCCAAGTCAGCAGAGAATTCCCCCGAAATTATATGACCATTTATGTTTGGATATTTTGATGAAAATCGGTCAACTTGACCTATCACGCCCCATATCTATGGTTTAATCACATACAACGATTAAATAAATTATATCCACGTCTTCTATAGCGTAAAATGAAGGACCCTTTTCATTTGCAAATCGATAGAGAATTCCCCCGAATTTATATGACTAAAAATTGTTAGGTATTTTGATGAAAATCTTTAAAATTTACCTATCACGCCCCACATCGGTGGTCTAATCACTCACCACCATTAAATAAATCATATCCACGTCTTCATTAGCGTTAAGCGGAGGACCCTTTTGGGCCCTCGTTTTCTGTTCAGTTATTTTGATTTATAAAAAATGAGTGAAGCTATATGGGCGAGAAGCCTTTTGGATTCGAGTTGAAAATCACTTTTCCATGTAATTAGGCACTGAGCTCTTTCTGCAAGCCTAAAGATGACTTTCTAGACCGATCATACGTCTCCAACTGTCTCCTAATCCGTCCGTGCACCACCCTATATAAAATAGGCCCCCAACGCTCTCTGCCTTGGCTCGAACAACTGCTATCGTCCATTTTATCATTTCTACGTCTTTTGCATAGTAAAATGAAGGATCCTTTTCATTTTCCACTCGTGAAAAATTTTTCCCTAAATTCTATAACCATTTATATACGCTATATAATGTGAAAATCGGATAAGCAGGCCCTCTTTACTGGCCTGGATTACTGTCATTGCTTTTATTATTTCCATATCTTTAGCTTAATAAAATATAGGATCCATTCAATTCCTAACGAGGAAACAATTTTTTCTTCATCTTGGAAAGGCATTTGTACAGTCGAGTGCCATATATTTTTTCTGAACATTTTCAAAATAAAAAAAAACGTCATTGGCTCTAACCTCTCAACAAGTCGCTCTGATTGGTTATTTATGAAAACATTCCAAATCAATATATGGCACCTGACAGTACGTATCAAATAGTGTAAATTAAAAAAAAAATTGCCTCTTATGTTGAAAGCTTGAATGCAAGAAAAAGCATTATCTTCAAAAAATCTTTAATAAAAACATTAACATGTTGCTATATGGAATTATGGAACATAATTTTGTCATCCATTTTACCATATGCGTAGTAAATATATGGACTCCACGTAGTTGACAATAACAATAAATGTATTAGGTTCAGAGTAAGGGCCCTGTGCGAAAAGTAAAACGTTTCACTTTTGCAATTTTTTAAAATTCCGACTGTCAGTACTGTGAATTTCCGCGCACTTGTCAAAATGGTTTACCGAGATCGACCAAAGTTTGGCATCTCATACTTTCGGATCATAATATTTACTTAATGCAAGAATTTATCTTAAACGATATATTGCAGATATGATCGCATATATATATATATAATAGTAGTTACAGTTAAGAAAAACTAATATTCTTCAAGTTTTTTATTGACTCATTTGAATAAAACGTTTCTTCGCGAATAAATTCGACAAGTTAAAGCTTGCGAGTTACTTGACTCCGAATATCAATGATTAGAACTTCGAATTTAGGAACAAAACGACGATATCGACCACACAAATTCGGAAAATCGTGAAAATCGCTTTCCAAGAAAAACGCGATAAAAGTTTAGGGTGAATATTGCAGCTTCTTCTATATTCTGTAAAGGCTTAATCGCGGTCGCATTCAAGCGCAAGGCGAATGCGTATTAGTGTGATGTACGTGTGAGTGCAGGAGCGCAAGATGGCGCGCACCGAACCTGTTGCGAGAATGCGAGAGAAAGAGATGTAGATGTAGATGTAAGTTTATTTTGGACCGCCAGGTAGAACCCTCTCTGGTCAAGTGCACAATTACAAAAATTACATGCTCATTAGAAATACAAGTAACGAGTTTTACAAAATAGTAGCTATAAGAAACGCAATAGCAACTAAATAAACAGGTTACCTTTATCAACGCAAACAAAAACAGCCAGTAATACGATTGCATAACATAAATAAGAAAACTAAACTTAAAGTAAGAAATAGTAAGAGCAAAAATATAGGCGCATGTTTAGATTTCAAATATCTAGAAATAGCAATAATTAAGCGCATTAGTAGTATGTTTCGTCGCAAAATAGGAGCAAAGACATATGAGCGTATGTACTTATGAGAGCGTTACAGTAGCATAATACAAAGTCGCCATTTATATAGCATTAAAACGAGGAGGAAAAATAGGCGCATGCTTACAATTAAGATTACTAAAATTAGCAGTAGTCAAACGCAGTGACAGCTGTTGCATCGCAAGAATAGGAGCAGAACATATGAGCATACTTATCAAAGTGTTACAATAGCACACTAGTAACGAAGTACGCAAATTTACGAAGCAAAATGTCATAAGCAATTTTCGTAGCAACAAAATACTGAGCAGTTGACGAACATGTAAGCATATAGGCAAAATTTAGTTGTAGCGGAAAGACGCATTACATACTAGTCGACTTACGGACGCATACATAACGCAACAAAGCAATGACATCACATAGTAGTGAGACGGAATACATATGTACACGCGATACATGTGGGCAAATAGCTGATCACTAGAAGTGCATCAAAGAGCTAGACACAATAAACCAGAACTAATACAGCTTACATTTCTAAATAATTACACAGGATGAAATAACGCATTACAAGATTAGATGACGATTCGTATAGCAATTTAACAGCAACTTAAAAAGCAAAAAACATAGCGATTTTATATCATTTTCTTAGCGATTTACAATGCAAGTAAGACATAAGCAGCTAAGGTTGCTCGGACATCAAATGAGCAAGACAACATCGCGCCAGTGGCTTAAGACTAAATGACTACAGATTACGCAAATTTTACAAGCTGCCACTTGGAGCAATTTTCGGCATATTTAACCAGTTGCCACTGGAGCGATTATCGGCATATTTAAACCAGATGCCACTGGAGCAAGAGAATGATATATACATACAGTGGGCAGTATACAATTCAATACTTAAGCTTAATAACTAAGTTTTGGCATATTTTACCAGCTGCCGCTGGAGCAAAAGATAGAGCGTTTATGTATAACCGGAGAGGAGCTACGGTGTGCTCTCTCATCCGGGCTCTCCCTCTCTCCCTATCTTTCGCGGGATTGCAAGAGCACGTTAGATAGCTTTAAATCGAATAACAGGCAACATAAATAAATTGACTAGAAAGACATATTCAAGATACGCAAAGTTGACAAGAAAGCGCTCTGAAAAACAAACAGGTGCCAAGAGATACTATCACGCAGTATTCGCGAAACCAAGAAAAGCGAATCTCTGAAGAACTAGCCTTCGAGAACAAAGCGAATTGCAGCAACTTTAATTTCACAACCTGCGTGACTGAGAAAAACGCGCGTTTTCGTGATAGACGCAATTAACATATAGCACGAAAATAGCAGTCGTAGCAACTGACAATAACGTATATATGTATATATCAATGAACACCGAGATAAATGTGTATATAAGAGTCTATCACAATAGAGTAGTGCCAAGGCTGAGCGTAAACAGCAAAGTAAATAGAAGTGACGTCACAGACGAATTACATGAATGTATGTGTGCACGACATAATTGCGATTTTTCGGTAATACTGGAAACGTATGGCGACGCCGCAACGCCAAATTATGATGAACCGATGCACAAGCGCTGCACTCATGCCGCGCTTCAGCACCACTCGATGATCACAGTCAAGAGCAAAGCAGCCTGTCGATGAAATCAGGCACATCCGTTGACCGGTTCGCAGCAAAGCCGAGCGCGGTAGGCCGGCTGTCATGGCGTCGCTGGTTCTCGCAGTACTATAGCTCGGATGGCGAAAGTTATTTGTTGAATTTTGATGGCTGGAATGCATTGCAGGGATGATTTGATGCAGCACAACGGTCGCAGTCTTGATTGCACACGCGAAACACCAATACAGTCTACGCACAGACAAAAATCACAGTAGTAGTTCGAACTTTTAGACATAGCGATCCGAGGCACGTCTGCTCGCCTCGAGAGAGAGAGAGAGAGAGAGAGAGAGAGAGAGAGAGAGAGAGAGAAGAGAGAGAGAGAGAGAGAGAGAGAGAGAGAAGATAACCAGCGTCAAGCAAGACAATAGATTCTCAGCCACGGCAAGAAGCTGACGCGCGCATATAAACTAGGATAACAATAGGTCGACTACCCGATTACGCCGTCAAAAAAAAAGTACAGTGCTTCTGTTTCCGATTCTCTTGCTCTCACTCCACTATTTAACTCCCACTAAGCTATACGCACTAATTACGATCCTGATTTTTCACCCCTTTATAGTCTACTTCATAGCTTCTACTCTTTGATTGGCTGAGACACTGTGCCCGATTCTCTTGCTCTCGGTACCAAAAGTTCAAGAGAATCGGAATCGCTCTGTAGGTGCGTGAGTGCGACTACACCTGGTGCAAGCAGAACAGTCGATAATAGTGTTGAGTGAAGGACAGCGCGTGACAACGCCCACGTCGACCTGAATGATCCACGGAAAAGTCTAAATCCAACGCCGGCAGCCGTCGACTAGTGTCGCTCCGTGAAATTCTGCGTCGCGAGCACCCTCACCGAGTTAAGACTCCTACGACGAAAATCTTCACTGGGTTGCGTCTGATCAACGCAACCCCTAAGCTAATTTACATAAGTTATTACATCTATAATTGCGTGCGAGATGGAATCTTTAGATCGCATCGATTGACTTTCTCTCTCCCGAATGTGAATGTGAGTGTGCTGTCTTGCGTCCGCGATAGCTTTGGTGCTGTATTGACAAATACAAAGAATATGCAGCACTTGTTCTCTTGGTAATAGCTCGTATGTTTATTTGAGAAGCCTCTTTACCCGCATGCTCCTTTCTCATATACAAGCCATTCGCTTGAGCAGAGAATTAGAGTTTTCGCGCTTCCAGCACACGAAGAGCAGCGGCATATGCAACGTCAAGCAACAGGAACGAAGCAGCGGTTGGCCTCGCAACAGATACAGATATCGGCGGAAAATCTCTTAAGTTCTCCCCCGTTACAATTCATAGACATTTATCTGTTTCAGTTGTTAATTAGCTATTTTTGCACTATAAAGGACTTCTTCTCTATTAGGATTTTTCTTGTTCAATAAAATACTCAATATTACTCGCCATTTTCATTTTCTTAGTCATTCGACGCACTTTTGCTTCTCCAGAAGTTATTCGAGGTTAAAGAGAGCCTTCATTTTTCAATATATTGGATATAAGACCCCGTAAGCTCAAAAAAGGGCCTATGAGCTAAAACTAAAAGGCACGTATCTTTTTATTTTCTGTAAGGAATGTTTTCCCTAAGTTTCATCAAAATCGGGTTCCCGCACGTCTGATAATCTCCTTGAATGTAGTAACAAAAAATAAAACAAATTGAAAAACAAAAATAATTTCTATCTTTTATTGTAATAGTTGATTGATGAAATTAATTTATCAAACGCACACATTAATATTTTTGAGATGGTTATTCTACACTTTTCAGCTGTTGAAGTAGGTCTATCTTTTCAGTAAAATATTTTCTTGACGCTTTCTTTTGATCAATAATTTACATCTTTTTTGCTTCTTTGGAGAGGAAGCTTTGTTTTCGTGAAATTTTTCGTTCTTGATTTTTTGACATATCTTCGTACTAGGAATCAGGTAGAATTGAAGTATAAAGATTTTTCGTGATGCCTTTGCGTCTGTGTGTGTGTGTGTATG
This sequence comes from Galeopsomyia nigrocyanea, assembly GCA_035047105.1. Lineage (NCBI taxonomy): Eukaryota > Metazoa > Arthropoda > Insecta > Hymenoptera > Eulophidae > Galeopsomyia > Galeopsomyia nigrocyanea. The sequence goes on from JAWWMK010046763.1 coordinate 10,584, forward strand.
CGTGCGTGCGTGTGTGTGTGTGTGTGTGTGTGTGTGTGTGTGTGTGTGTGTGTGTGTGTGTGTGTGTGTGTGTGT
>JAWWMK010046774.1:0-10658 GCA_035047105.1 Galeopsomyia nigrocyanea
TCAACACCGTATAATCAAGGACTCTGCATAATCCCTCAGCGAAGCGTCATCTGTGCAATCCTCTTGGCTACCGCAGCAAGGGCCGCTCCCCTGGCAGAGCCCGAGCCCACCGTCGCGTTAACTAAACCCCAAGATGGAGGCTCCAACCTCAAACCAGCAACTCTACCTGCACTCTCGCCCCAAGGTTCAAACGGACAAGTTCAGCCTGCACCTGCATCGACAGCGCCGCTTGGGCTACCAGCAACACCAGAACTACAAATAAGCCCTCTATCAAGTTTACTAACTCCTCAAAATCCTCCGCCCCTATCAGTGTCCCAACAAGGGCTTCAACCAGCGCCTTTATCAGCGGTGCCGGGACCAACTTCTTTCCAATCGGGAGGTGGATTGGGACCGGGACCACAAACTGGCGTCTCCGTGAGTCCACAAGCTGGAGTCTTATTTCCACCGCAGAATGGACAACAAGCCGGTGCCGCCCTCGAAAACGGTCAACTGAAAGGTAACCTTCCGGGAGTTACTCCACCAGCAACAGCGAACATCGCTAATAAAGCTTAATTATTGTATAATTCGTGCATTTGAGCACAGTCAATCTGCGCATATGTATTTTATTCAACATACAATAAATAAAGTTAAATAAATCTCTGCACAAATTATTCTCTTTTATCGTGAAATAAGAAATTCCTCTCGAGGGCCAAAGTACCAGGCAAAAACTAATTACAACAATGAGCGAGAGTAAGAAGAGAGCGCAGGAAAATGGCATCCTTAGTTATAATAATCTCGACTTCAAAAGATGCCTTCTCAGCCAAGCCAAGCGAAAAAAAAATGATGAAGGCGCGGGTAGCATCAGGCGAGGCTTAAACAAAAGGACGAGCAGCCGCTGCTGCTGCTGCTGCTGCTGTTGTTCGTCTAGTAGCGAAGGAAAAGAAAAGAGGCAAGCGAAAAATGCAAAGCTACGAGTGTCACCTGACACCAATTATCTCGCGAGAGTACAAAGGGAAATCGGTATCGGCCTCTATACTTATGTAATTAGTCGCGGAAAAGTCGAGGGGGCGGCGGCAGTTGGCCCGGGGACATCCGGAGACAGAAAGAGACAGAGGCAGAGAGAGAGAGAGAGAGAGAGAGAGAGAGAGAGAGAGAGAGAGAGAGAAAGATGAACGAGGAGGAGACGCAAAAAATAAGAGGACGCGCCGACGACGAGAGGAATACAAATCATTCTTAAGTCGAGAGGGCGCTCTCCCAGCTTAAGGATCAGTCGGCCACGTACAGTCAAAACCAAGAGGTCCTGCCGCCACTATAAGCCCCCTTATTACCGGGCTTTTTACTCTATAGATAGATGGTGGGATTAGGCAACCAACCCGCTATCTGTGTTGGGCGAGTTATAGATTTCCAAGTGGCAAACACAGTTGTTAATTCTCGTGGCAGGTATAATAATTTCGCGAATGTACATTTCTAAATTGCTAAAAAATGGGGTTTAGAAAATAAACTTGCTCGCGAGAGCAAAAGAAAAAAGAAAAAAAACAGTGGATCTTTAAATGTAACACCTTGCATTTCTTCTGAGAAAAGAAAAAATATCTCCTAGAACGTATTTTTCGACTGGGCTGTAAGGCAGTTAATAGGTCCTTAAGTCGACAGGGGCCCAAGGAAGAGTCTAATTTCGGGCGACGCTGCGAAGTGGATCGTTTTGTCTCGTTCCCTGCTAAGCCTCTTCCTCTTACTCTCTTCAAGACGGCAGGGAAATCGGCGCCTTTTTCCTTCGTCCTCTCGTCGTCTGCGTCTATACCTATAGCCAGTCGCCCAATTAGACTCGACTCTATGGAATTACTACAATCTTTGGCGGCGCGCGCGGTCGGTCGACTGCTGTTGCTTCGTCGCCGTCCTTGTCGCAGGTATAGAAGGTGCGCATTATTGGGTCATTCCGATGGCGGACTTTTAATTTTGTAATTGCAGCAGCGCGCTTCTCTGCCTAGACACGTGCGCTCCGAGAGTTTTGTCCCTGTACTATTAGTGGCCGGGGGAGGCGAGACACATCTACTACCTGCTGCGAAGACGACTATCGCACTTCCGACGATCGACTGCTTTTACAGGTGCCAAGGATGCTTCGTCTTGAAATATATGACAGACTTTTTTTTTTGCTCGGAATTCCTTCTAGTTCTTTTTTTTTTTCAAATTGTGGGTGCATTTTCGTAATGGACTATATTTTTTGCTGTTGCTGTGCCGAGCTTACGGATTACAGTAGATTCATAATTTTAGCATTTTTTAAATTCAGCTTCAAAATTTTAGAATGTATATTCTGCTTTTATTAATGCAACGACACTATTGGAATGTCCATTCGTTTTTTTTTTTCTAGAAAAAGATATTCATGAAAAAAACATCAGCATAAATATAAAAAAATATGAATCCATCAAAACTAAAAATACTCGTAACATAGAAAGCAACGTCAGCATCGTTCATCCAAAAGGAAGTGAGGCGCCAGCAGGATATAAAGAGGAAAGAAAAAAGACAAATGTTTATAACGTTGATATGCCTGTAGAATGCCTCGGCAGATATGCGCGACTCGTATACGAATTTCCGTGGAGGTTGCGTATTAAGGTAGCACTGGGTGGGCCACTCGAGCACGTCGTCGTCGTCGTCGTCGTCGGGAGAGCACGTCGACATTGCAGTCGCATCAAAAATGCATCAAGTGCGCAAAGGGCGAGAGAGAGAGAGAGAGCAAGCCCTTGAATTGAAAAATCGTCGAGACCACTTTATTTCCCGTGAGAGATATACTGAAACACTTGGCCAGTCACTTTTTTTTCTTTAGCCAGGCACGACTCTTACTTGCGCTGCATATTAATTATCCATTCTGCATGCATCCGACGGTGATAACAGGTGTATACTCGTGACAATGTTCTTTTCAAGGCTTTATTAACAGCTATAACGTTCAAACTGCATATTAGGCTCGGCGATGTTCATTTTTTTTCTCGAAAAAAGAACCACTTAGTAGCTTCTTTGAATAATATACAGACTAAGATGGAGAGCGAGGCATGGAGGTATCATTATACGCTCCGAGACTTTGAAAAAATGAGGCACCAATCAAACAATCAGCTTGATAACTCTCATCGACTGCCAATATAGCTAAACATTCACGGAATATATTGCCATTTCTTCGAATACCAACCTGGGCATTATAGACGTTTGCGTGTCTCTATTTATTTGAGAAAGTTTTTGTTTTGTTTTTCATTACAACTGCAACGAAAAAACGCTCGCGTTTAGATGAGTTTTTAATTTAGTGTGACGCCCGGGCATTAACGAGCGGCGCTCCGACATTGGAATTCTCGAAGGGCACACAGACACACACACACACACACCGGCTATGAATAATATTACGCGGGAACACTGGGCATAACCCCTTGTAACCGAGCTCGCCTTCCCCTTTTTTCTCTTTCTTCATTTTCGACGTTGCTGTTCTTCTCTTTGGTTTCTTCTTTTTTGGGACGCGAGCATATCTTGTTTTCATCTGGCCGAAAGGGTCGGCGTTTATATGCGCGTTTCGTTTCTTGTAGGCCAACTAATTTAATATATGTATCTCGAGAATAGACTTCTGTTAAAAGTTAAAAAGTCGAGATAGTTGAAAAACAGCCGTTCAAATGAGGCCTAATTTTAGGTAATTAACAGAAATAGTTTCCAGCTAAAATACTAATGGCAATTGACTATTTAATTTTATTCACATTAAAATTAATTTGCCAACTTTCACTATTTACGCAATTTTTCCAATTACAATAAATTGAGTATTTACGTAATTTGGACACAACGACAATTTATAAACGGTTATGTGATTAAAAGTTAATTAATTAACTTAATTTACGTTCACCTGCAGCAAGCGTTTTATTGACATCGAAATAAATGTTTCAATTGAATTTCTTTCGAATAAAATTGCAATCGTGAAAACTCATTTACCATATGGATTTGAAGTTTGATTACTTTTTATTAACTCGACTTTACTCAAATGAAAATATAACCGACATTATTCGCTGAAAAAGCTTTATAAAATGCAGTAAAATTCATTTCACTTCTCGAACGAGAAAAAGAAAATAAATGCAAAAAAAAAAGCTACGCATTTACAATGGAAAATTCGTAATTTGCCTCGCGAGTATATCATGCGAGTTGATTAAAAGCGCACAATGGTAAAAAGAGAAAAAGAATTTTAATTTAAATTGGAGGAAAAGAAGCAGAAAGACGCTTTAATATAGTCCCAGAGTCCCTTGCACTGCCGCCGTTGCTGCGGCTCTCTCGACGGAGGATCTAGACAATGTATCTCTCGAGATGGAATGCCCGGCTTATACGCACCGGAGATACGCACACACATATATGAAGAAGAAGAAGAAGAAGTTACAGTAATGTATATACACATATATACACACACGAGATGGGCGGAGAATTCATCTCGTCTGGACTATTTAGAAAAAGGTATAACCTTTCTGTTTTTCGCGCCATGCAAAAGCGCTCGATTATCAACGGGATAAATCATACGCGCGCATGGGAGTGGACGCTAATGAAATTCGGCTGCGTTTCTTTCTTCCTTCCTTTTTTTAATTTTTTTTTCTGCTTCATTCTCCCCCTCTTCTTTTCTCTTCTTTTATTTTCTCTCTTTTTATTTTACTCCGATGATATATATACGCCGGCGAATGGCTGCCTATCGAAATCGATGATATTTATGTATTTGCACGCAGCGTTGTGGGTGGGTTTTTGTTTCGATCTCGTTTGGCTCCTCTCTCTCTCTCTCTCTCTCTCTCTCTCTCTCCCTTTTTTCGTATCTTAGATCGATCTCGTTGCTAGCTATTTCGTTTTGGGATGCATGGGAAAAAGCGCGTTCCAATGTAACGAATTCACATAGCTTGAAATATTCCAGTATTAAATCAATATGAATATAGACATTTCTTCCACTAAAGTGCACTCTCAATATGCACGAACATTCTTGGAAAAAAAGGTAGGGGGATGAGATATTTTGTGAATATTTATTTTGCAAGCTCAAGTCAAAGAAATTATATCTCGCAAAACGAGTGACTTATGTACTGGCTCGAGAGATTCCAAGTAAAGCAGGTGAATTTTATTGCAGCGCGTGTGCGATATTTGACACTTAATATGGCAACGAAGAGCCGCTTTTTGCCGAATGATACGGATATTTATTATTTTTTGTCGGCACTGTAAAATGTGTGCGCCCGACTCGAGCAACGAATGCGCAATACTTTATTATCGCGTGTGCGTGGAAGCACATATTTGCGCTTGAGCTCGTTAATTTCGCAAATACACAAACGCGACTGCTGGCACTGCTGCACTGCGTGTTTGCACGCCAGTTAACGCTATTTTGTTTTTCGCTAATTTGCCCGGCTCGAAAATCCTGGAAAATCAGAATGAATGACGATGACGATGATGATGATGGTGATACTTTCCAGCGTTCGTTTTATAAAAGTGCAGACTGCATTTTTTTGCCATTCGACTGCCGATTGGAGGCAAACACGCGAGATTCAATCTGGCGCGACGCTCTGTAAATAAGCCCTGATGACCAGTAAATAGCAAACAGAATTTTGGTATCAAACGTTAGCTCAATTCGTTAGTTCGGAAACGCGATAAAAAGTTATTTGCCCACATGGTAAATGCGGAAAAAGAGGTCTTTTAATTAAGTAGTTAGCGGTTGAACGCGTTTACGTGCACTGTGCAAGTTTTACTTTATTTCAGGAGAATGACAATTATCTCGAAAACTTAAAAAAAAACAATTGCGTCAGCTTAAAAGCACGCAAACTAAGTCGTAGTTGTTGTTTTTTTTTATACACCTTGCGAGAACTTTCTGCGCGAGCGTGATTAAAAGCCTCAGAAACGAGCGAGTTAAAAGGCCGTAAAATGCGCATTTGCAAAATGTGGACCGAAGAGGGTAGTAGGGATAGGCGTGCGGCGTCTCTAAACGGTCGCGAAGTCGTGACAAAAAATGCAAATACACCGGTCGCCGCTATCGCCCACATAAATCCAGCGACTTTGCGCAAGAAACTCTCCGAAAAAAGAGAGAAAGAGAGAACCAGAGCTCGTTGGCGAAAGAAAAGGACGACAGAGTTACCCACCCGCGCGCGCTCGTTGGTATAATTCATTTGTACGCTTACTAATTGACTTTCTCGTCTCGTTTCAACTTGTGTTTGGATAAAATTCAACAGATTACACCCAGCCGCGTTTAAATCGCATCGAATTAGCCTAATGGAGAGAGAAAACAAATGTCAAATATGTTTGAACTCGGCGATTTTTTTTTTAGTTGAATTACTTTTGTTTACACTCGTTGCAATTTGCCCGCGCGCGTGTGTGTCCATTATATATATTGCCTCAACCCCTCTGGATATTTACGCTGCCGTGAATTTCCCTTCGCTCGGCCAGATTAAATTGGCCATTACAGTATAAATTACCGTTTGTTTTCATCAATAGCACATTCATCGCATATAATGTAAACTCCATTTCCATTAGCATTTCCCAATATCCAATTGCATTTAATTTATAATCGCAAAAAGAGAAGACAACAAAAAAATAATCACGTACAACGCAATAACAAAATAATTGGCAATTTGGAGCAGGAGTGGCGTTACTCGAATTTCCAAAAAAAAAAACGGAGAACGAGGGTGAAGAGCGGTGGTTGCAGTCGCGATCGATTTTTGATGACACCCTCGCGATGCGTGAGTTGCGGAGGCTGTGTCCGCGTGTCTCTCCTATATGGCGCCGGGTTACACCACACTATATAGCGGTGGTACGCATCGGTCAGACGAAACCGCGCGTCGCCGTTATCACATCGGATTTCAACCCTCTCCTTCTCTCACCACACGTTATTTACGCTCGCGCGTATATTACGTTACCCGATCTCCCTCTCTCTCTCTCTCTCGCTCTTGCTCTTGCTCGAGCGCACATAATGGCAAGTTATCTGTGGGTTATATGTGCCGAAGAGCTGCAGCTTTTAACAAGCGCAGCTTCTATTATTCTGACGCACACGCGGATATGGCGCCGCGGACAATGCCGCGTGAGCTCCTTTTCAAACCAATACACAAGCCCCCGCGCGCGCTGCTACGTTGTTGTATACAAGCCGCGGAAATGCGCTCGCTTATAAGAAGCCTTCCAACTCGATCTCACTCCCTCTCTCTTTAGCTGCTGTTCCTGTATAGGGATTCGCGCAGATAAACGTAAACCAGCAGATAAGTACGTTTCATGCAGTTACGCTGCGCAATTGTTAGAGAGGATTGTCGGGCGCAGGATTAAGCATTTATGCTCGAGTTTTGCGAATTTTATTTGCAATCAACAATGAACGGATTTGATAATTCTATCTCTGCGCTGATGAGCCATTATCTCTTCCACTGGTTAATTCCATTGTTGTATTGCGGGCTCGCTTCATTGTGTGTGTATGTGTGCTTGCAGGCAATGCGCGGTGAAGCGGAACAAATGATTATTATTATTATTTATTCAACGGGTGAATTATATGAAATCATAACGAATGTGACTAATGACGCTTATTTGTGACACGTCGTGGAAAATATTGCCAGGTACAACAAGTCACGACAACGTTCTTTATCGGTAGACTTGTCGACAGCTATAAGGTTGTTAAAAAAAATTGCATTTGAATAGAGCGTGGTGACTAAGAAACACAGACACATTTGTCACTCGGTTCTCGAGCTTGGAATAAATATAGCAGATAAGGAGTTCTCGATCATTCTGAAAAAAAATGAACAAATGAATATTCGTCGAGATCGATACAGACGGTACATGCCATTTGCATTCGAATGAAAGCGTTAAAAAATAAATATGTATATATCTATACATGTCTGAACGGAGAGGTAGAGATGAAAAAGTGTATAATGAAGGCGGATAAATATATCGCGATAAAATACACACGAGGGACGGATTTATCGACTGACATTTATTCCATCATATATACGGCTAGCGGGCAAAAATACATCAATCGGCATATATATATATAGGAATATATAATAACTCGTCGGCTGCGCGATTTTCCTAAATATAATACGGCATTGATCAGCGAACTCATTCGTTATCCACCACCTGCCGCCAACATTATAATCTAATAAAATCCCCTCCGAGTGCATTGCAAATATAAAAAGATGGATATAGATCTAGTCGCAGGCATAGAAGTATATCCTCGAATTTTAATGCTGCTGCTGTTGCTGCTGCTCGAGAGAGCGAGTTGACAGCAAGACAAAAAGACAAAAGCGTATAAAGCCGCACGCCGAGCGAGACAGAAGAGAATTGACCAAAGCGGATTTATATATACGGAGGCCGAAGCGAGCGCAGGCGTTTGTTAACGCAGAGGAAATCGAAATATGTTTTTCATTCAGAGCTAATGAGGGCCTCGGCTTCACTCGCCGCAGTTGACTTTGTATGGCGCGCGCGCGTGGATCGGATTTATACATGCGGACTGCCGGCTTGCTGCATTCTATATACGCTTACGTATGTGTGTGTATGTATAGGTACGATGGTTAAGGGCAGGGATTACTTCTTTTTTTTTTTACTTTGTACAGCCACTTTTGATCTCTATTTCTACGCCTGCGTATATGCGTATCGCAGGTTTTAATTAAATTCTCCAAGCGATCCGCTTCAATTTTTAAGCGTGTCTGCAAATCCCATTGGTAAACTCGGATATCAAATAATTCCGTTTCGCGCTGTTTGTTTCATCTATATGAGCTTATTTATATTATATTACGAGATTGCGCGGAAATAAAGTACGTGCGAATATACGCATGGAGTTTGAATAAGAGCGGGAAAAAAAATTGTACCATGCACACTCGCTTTGAAATGAAAATTAATTAGACATCTCTTTGTACAGTATATATGAATTTTTCCATTTCAAAGATAATTTAAGCTTGCAATGAAAAACGGATCGAATGAGACTCGCTGAACAGATGTATATGCACGAGAGTGTGAAGCTCGACGTTTTAATTGGATATCGCTGAATTTGATTTGAATACGACTCTTGAAAGTTTTAATGCTTTAGCTGACAATAAATAACGGAAAACATGTGTGCAAACAAGTTTTATTCAAGCATGAAAAAATATTAGATGAATCAGCATTGAGAAAGAAACTTTTTGTCGCTAAAACTGCGATGATTTCACTCTATAAAAACTCGATGAGTAAAGGCTTACGGCAAATGATAGATCGCGCTCGAAATAAATTCCTCGCTAAAAAGAAAAAGTCCAAAAGTGTGCTTACCCATCTGTCCAAATACCGCAGGTTTAAACCGAGAGGAAAACACCGCAAAATCCGGAGCTAAAAAAAAGGAAAGAGAACGAAAAAAAAAATTTGGGCAAATACTTAATCCCTTTTAAGGGCGTCGCGCTCGCGCGCGCTCAAGGAGAGGGATGGCTATAAATTTCCCGGGCGATCCCGAAGGTAAACATTCATAAAGAAAATTTATAACGCTCCACTTTGGCTTTGCCACAAGTATATAGGTATATATATATATATACGATATTGCCACTCTTGCGCTGCTGCACTTGAAGCGCAAGAGGCTGCGGTGATTAAACACGTCCTCTTCTTTCAAAAACGCTGTGTGCTACGTCTGTGGGAGAGACTAATCGATTGTTGCCGGCTAATGAGGGTTTGAGAGAACTGGTCGCCCTACAATCTTCTCATTCTTTCATTATTCTCGATACTATCGCACTAATATTTCTCCGTAGGAAGTTACATTCTCGAAGTATTTTAACGAGATTATCTAATGAACGAAATCGAAAAAACATTTATTCGAATATTTACATATGCGACGGGCTAGTTAATTCGTCATTGTCCGAAAACATTTTTTTTCAGCGGCTTTTAGATGCTTGTCAACAAGTAGCTTCTAGAACCTGAAATGTCCATCGCCCGCAGCCAATTAACGAAATATCCAACATTTCATAACTACGTCCGCGCGGCAATCGAAGATTTGAATTTGAAATTACGTTTGTGCAATTGACTGATTAAATTATGCGGTGCAAATCGACTGTACATATATAACAACTTGATTGAATTTCACGTTAATGATGTTACGTCAAAGTTAATAACAGATAGCCTCGAGACACGACGAACAAATCAAAGTGACATCCGTGTTTCCGTGTATATACGTATATAGAACGACGATGTATTATCATCAAAACGCCGAGCAATGTTGGTAGAGTCAATTAAAGTATCAGAGGGCAATTAACCGTACCACGGCAAAACAAACGAAACAGCAATCAGACGCTATTAATGGCAATTGAAACTTTCATCGCGCGTTACGAAAGAACAAACGTGCGCGTACGTGTAAATATTCAAACAAAGCTCGTTAGTGCAGGTAATTATCGTGCGATGCTAGTCATAAATCAATCGGCTTGTACATCCGAACCTCCCTTCGGCGTCGCGCCTATACGAACAATATAAGAGTTTCCGCATTCCAGTGAGTTGGCCCGAAAATCAGTCGCGCAGTGAAACACAGAGAGAGAAGGAGTGGATTAGCGTTCGCGAGAGTCTGATTAATTTATCGGCTTTGAGCGCGAGGCCATCATTTTTCAAAAGCGCGCGAGCATGTGCAGCTCTTTGTGCATGCGCTCGTTCGTCAGGTTTACGTGCTCTTAAATGCTCTTAAGCACTCTCTGCTTAGGCAGACTTTGACTTCCCTCCGCGAGGTTTATATA
>JAWWMK010046785.1:0-10657 GCA_035047105.1 Galeopsomyia nigrocyanea
TATATACATTTACTTACGTTTTTTGCATGTTTTATCATAATCATCATTGGGACACAATCTTCTACTATACACGACACGAAAATCGTCATCGTGTATATGGATATTTGCATAATTCCGCGAAACTTGACCAATTTCACGATGTATATAAGCATATATACATATTATACAAAAAACGATCGTGTGAATGTTAGCTTGTACGGCCAATTAAAATATACAACGGTCATGGCTCGTATGTGTGTGTCAACATATTCTAATAATAATCACGAGCTGTAAAATGTTTTCTCTTGCTAAATCGGTATAATATAAAATCGTTTCGACAGTTTCGAACGAAAAAAAAAAGAAAAAAAGAAAGAGGTTTTGCGCGATTGCAGTTGCATTCACAGAGCCAGTCGAGAGAGAGAAAGACAAAAGTATCGGCTTAAAAGCGTCCTTATACACAGGTAGGTACGTATGTCGGCGCACCAAGCTTCGCTCCGATCGACGAGAAAGATCGACTTGGAAAGGAGGGAGAGAGAGAGCTGAGCTTCTTGACAGAGTCGAGAGCGCGGAATGCAGCAATTTACGTGGCTCGTCGCAATTTACGTCAGACGCCGGCGTGAATCGATCGAGAGAGAGAGAGAAGCTACCTGCAATATACCGAATAAATTACGATTATTCGCACGCCGCCGTTTGCTTGCCTGCTTCTCTCTCTCTCTCTTTCTCTGTCGTTAAACGCGCTGCTGCAAGCTCGTGGATGGTGGTGCACACGCGCGCGCGCGTCTCAAAAATAATTGTCAGCCGAGTTCTTTATCATCGGGATAATTGCTGCCGCCGCTTCTTCTCCTTTTTCGCTTCGCTCTCGAGACTTTGCAAAAGGCTTTTAAAACCATCGTCTTTTGCGCGTTGTGTTACCAGAGATCGAGGCAGGTGATGCCTTGATGAGCAGTCGTTTTGTGGTGTTATTGTATACGCGTTTTTTTTTTTTGAGATTCTCTGACTGCTTAGGGGATTTGGATTTGAATTTTTTTTTTGTTTCCTTTTTTTTATATATGCGGGTGTGGGATAAGGGATTGATTTTTTTCGGTACATTTAGTTTTGATAATATATAGCAACTGATACCCAAATGACCATCGTAACTTAAAAAATACACTAATTTTTTCATTGGAACATGTCACACTTCCGAGACTTATCAGCCACAAATATTAAGTTCGATATACGGAATAAAAAAACCATCACAGTATCCACCTAGTGATGAAATTTCAAAGTTATATATTTTAATCACACATAAATTTGAATGGAATCAATCTCAATAAGCTTCGAAATAATATTCAAATTGATACAAAATTGACGAACTAAATACTAGTGTATAATTATCACACTTTCAATTAAAATCATTTATAAAACTCCCTTTCAAATCATGAAAAAAAGTCACATTAACGTCAGTCCCATTACAATAGTTCAGATTACACCACAGTAGTACGAGCTTTTTTACGTTAAGGTAAAAAAAAAATACAAGCCCACACAAATTGAATCGGTCCCTTATCTTGTTAGCAATCCGCAAATTCGGAGCGCGGTGGCGGGCGAACGGCGTCGAATCGTCTAAACGTTGACTAACAACCCGAAAAAAGCAAAGACCTCTCTTACCACCGTGCAAGCGAAACTTACCCCACACACACACACACATATATATATATATACACGATTCCCGAAGGAAATAAACAATGGCCTACGTCTTTCTCAAAGTAATTGAGGAGAACTCTCTTTCTCTCTTTCGCTCGCTCGTCTCTCTCTGGTCCCAACACTGTTTCCCGGCACGATGCGATCGCGGATTTTATATACGATTGTATAACGAGCACGGCTGCAGGAGAGTCCAAAACAAAACAAAAAAAGTCTTTTTTTTTCTTCTCTCTCTTTCTCTCTCTCGCTCTCAGCCCAATTGAATTGAATGTAAAACACATAAGGGGGGGCCTCGCACATCAATCGAAAAGCGCGCGGTGAGAGACTGACTGACTGCCATCCCCGGCAAAAGCCGTTTTACTATATATACTATACGTATATACGCAGCACAAGGTGGGTTTTTAAGTTTATAAATTTTTGCGAGTAAAGAGAGAAAAACCCGAATGGGGAGAAAGAGAGAGAGTATAAAGCGCGGTAAATGGAAAACGCGATCGCGCGGCTTTTTACCAAAGAACCAAACCAACGTTTATTTACGATCTCTTCGTGAGAGAGAGAAAGAAGAAGCTTACTCTGTTCGATTGATCGTCTGCCGACGCAAAAACGCGACATTTGCATGAGACCGCGCTTCTGCTGCCCGCACCGCGCCGCATGAGTGATACGCTTCTTCTTTCTTTCTTTCTTCTTTTCTTCTTCTTCTTCTTCTTCATTTTTTAGAGGGGACTGAAAAGTCGAGCAGAGAAATCGATATTCCGTGCTTTTACGCGCCTTGATTTAGTGAGTGTTTTGTTCATTTGTTTTGCGCGGACGATCGATGCTTCTTTATTGTTTTTGTTTGGGTGAGGTGAGTTTATGGTTGGACATTATAACCTACAGCTCGAGGCGACAAGTGCGTGAAATACGTTATACGCGCGGAGATGAGCAAAATGTAAAAATCGATCGATCACAAAAAAAAAAGTGATTCGAGAACCATTGTACAGATGGATTCGAGTGTATACTTGTATGATGGTGAGTGAGTTATCCGATAATTATAAGCGTAATACATTGTTATCGAGCACCGTTTATAATATTAAAGTCGATTCGTTTCTAAGTAGAAAAAGCTAGTTCAGTTGCTATTCTATTATTCAGTTCGAGTTCAACTAAATAAGCTTCGATAACAAACGTAAAACGCATATATTTTTAAATTTAATTATCACATCAAGCAAAAAAAAAAAAAGAAAAACGATGCACATAAATCGATTAACTAACCTCTCACACATTCCACAGAATCTTCGAAAGAAAAAGAAAAAAGACACAACCAAGCCGATCGAGAAAAGATACTCTCTCTCTCTCCCGCAAATTGGCCCATCTCTTTTTCTCTCTCTCGAGCAGGCCTTTAATTGAAATGGTGAAGGTGGAATCGCATAGTGCACCCGTGTTAATTATCCAGGATTGTGTAGTGTGTCTTCCCCCTCAAAAAAAAAAGAAGAAGAAGAGGTAAGTGTCTCCCTACGTTCGTTGGTATCTCTACCTCGAAGATCTTTTTTTTTTTCAAAAAGGTGTGTGTGTGTGTGTTTCGTGTCAGAGGGCACGCGTTGGACAATTAAGTGCCGCCGATTCTCGCTGAATTCCACCGAAAAAACACTGCTCGATAAATTTTTTATTTTATTTTTTTTTGCTTTCTATGACACGGAGAAGAATAAAAATCTCGAGCTCCATCGTAAAGAATGTGTGCATTGTTTTTCGTCCTTTTGTCTTTTTCGCGTTGTGCACCCCTCCTCTGCGGAATTTATTTTTATGACTCGTCGACGCGATCTCCGCAACTTCGACCAACTTCCTTTTTTTATTTCTTTCTTTCGATCTCGCGGTTGACATATCGCCGCACTGATTTATCGATTGATTGAGTATAAAACGAAGTGTACTTCGTCTTCTCCCTTCTTCTTTTTTTTTTACCATAAAGAATTATTTCATTATTTATTACGTACCTCACAGAGTTGTTGATTTACGTATATAAGAGCTTGCAAAACAATATTTGTCGCTGCTAGTGAAAACGAAAAATGCGACATATATATACATTACTAATTGGTATCATCCATCCTATAAGTTATGTTCTGCGTATAAATAGAAAAGCATCCACACAACTCACGTCTCCACACAAAGAGAATGAGAGAGACACCGTCGCGTAGAGTTGTCGCCCGCAAGCGCTAAGGAAATAGAATCTCATTCCTTAAAGCCTCTCTCTCTCTCCCATGTGTGTATGTGTAAAAAAAAAAAAGAGAAGAAGTAAGGTTCCTATCCCCCGCAGTTGGTCGAAATATATACGAGGCAGTCCACACCTACATTATGCAACTCTCCACTGTGTGTGTATGTGTTGCTGTGCTTGGGTTCGCTAACGGTACGGAAGCTGTCGTCGCCGATACACGAGCCATAAAGCACGAGTTATGGCCAGGTGCACCAACACACACACACAGAAACTGCGAGCGCGCGCGACCTCCGAAGGAATTATCATATTCCTTTTTTCGCTTCTCTCTCTCTCTCGTATACCTACTCCTCTATACGTTCGATCGTTCCTTCTTTCTTCTTGCTTCTTTCTTCTTTTTTTTTTCTTATTTTAAGCTTGTGTATTCGCGCACACAACACTTTCCCATGTAATAATTTAATGACGCGGGTCGACCCATTGTTTTAGCTTCTTCCCTGCGCGTGCATCGTTGCGATTTATGCAAGACACGAAAGAGAGCCAGAGAGAGAGAAAAAAGAATTTTTTAGTGTGTGTGTGTGTGTGTGTGTGTGTATGTCCTTGATTATCTGTTTTTTTTTCTTCTTTCTTTCTTTCTTTTTGCTGCGTGATGGTATATACATAAAAGGGAGGGATTTGGCAAGATTCGCGGCGACGATAGCGGTGAGAGATCAAGAGAAGGCGTTCGGCCTAAATATCGGCGTCGAACCAATTTACCTCGTTGCGGGTGGCGAGAGTGCGTCTTCTCTTATATACTGTTTTGTCTCTTCTCCTCCCCCCTTCAATACAGGATAAGTAAAAGTAAGCGCCGCTTGCGTTATTCTTCGTCTTCTTCTTCTTCTTCTTGTTTCGTGGTGAATAGTCGTTTTACACCTGTTGGGACTGTAATAGCAAGATTTTTTTTTAATCGTGAAAAATGATAATGAATAATTCAAATACCTCGTTACTAAAAAAAAAAACAGAGCGTCCTCAACCTCCTTCGAGAATCTCGAGAGAAATTCGTATCCCACGCGGTGTAAAGGTCAGCAGCGATCACATTAAAATTATAAGATTTCGGTGACGGAGTAATAAAATTAACCTGCAGTGTGTATATAAAAAGAATCGTTCGCGCACGAGAGCTTTTCGATATCGCATGTATAGATCAGATCTGAGATGAGTGGGGGGGAGGAGTGAATTTTCAGGAGCGAATATATATATATGTTTATGCTTATGTGGACCCCCCGTTGCATTCTGCGCGCGACGCGCCGTCTGCTGCTGCTGCTGCTGCTGCAACCGGAGAGAAGAGAGTTTGTGAAAGTGCGTGCTTCCGCGCGCGCAAGAGAGTACGATGTCGATGGTGTTTGAGCTTTGTTTATGACCACTTGCCGTACGTATTTTTTGAGATTCTCAAGTAAATGTTGCAGGGGAGATGGTTTGTATACGAGACATTAGTTTTTGTATGGGTAATATGTAGGATTGAAGATTATACCTTGGATTTAATATTCTTTTTGTAATTCGATTTGAAATATTATAATTTTCAGCACATTATTTTGATATTTGAAATGTTACAGTTTGCGATAGTTCTCAATAGGTGGACTTCATTACCTGCAAGAAACTTGCGATTCTGACCAAATTTATCTTCTTATTCTACTATAATTTAAATTGAGAAATATTCTGATAACGAAGGAAGTTATGATATATACCTGTTGTGAAAATGCATTTATACAAATACAATAAATTCCTATACCCGGACGTATCAGAAGTAGAACAAAACAAAAAAAAAATCAAACTCAAAAACAATTGGAAAATCACGTCAGAACTTATAAAAATCCAAAACAGCACACAAGAAAGGAAAAAAAAAGGGGGCGACTCATCCCTCGTTCACCGGCAATAGATATACAAGGCATCCTCAGAAGGAACAAAGTCTGTACATTATATATCCCCCCAATGGACTTTTTGGCTTCGAACGCACGCGGTTGGTATATATCGGTTGCGGTCAGTCGACCCATACAAATGACAATAATTATACATTCTAAAGAGACAAGCATTGGGAGAGCGAAAGAGAGAGAGAGTCGATTTCGGGGAATCCAAACGAACGATAGAAAGAGAGAGAGACTCTCTTACCGATCGCGGGCCGATCATAAATAACACACGCGGCCTATAAACAACACACACACACACACATACAGAGTATACGCGGGCGCGCGCCGATACTTGTCCTTTTTTTTCGAAGAGGGGTTGGGGAGGGAAGACCTCCTCAGTTTATCATACAGGAAACAATGGGGGCCAACACTACAAAACACGTGCTTCGCGCCCAAGCTGCAGCTCGCGCAAGCAAGCAAGCGAGCCGGCATATGTAGGCATTTTATATGTGAGTGTGTGTCCGACAAAATCAAGGAAGAAAAAGGAGACTATGAGGGCCAAAGTTCTATCTTGCATGGTTGTGGTTTGAAGCTTTGTTTTTTTTAGGGATTTGAATAAAATTGATTTTACGATTTTTCCACTAGGGGGAGATATTTTTTATTGATAATGGAAAGGTAGTCTTTAGTGATTAATTTGATTGAGTTTAATTTACTGTGTTAATAAAACTAATGATAATTACTTAATAATTTTCAGCTATTACTACATCTTCTATCTTCCTACATGCGAACCCAAGAGAAAGCATTATATTGCGAAAAATATATAAAATGTCCATAAGCGTGTATATATACGCCCATAGCAGATAAATCCTGACAAAAGCATATACGTCAATCAAAACCCAATACACCTAGATGCAATTTCATTGAAAAGCCACAAACTCGTTACAGTTTAACGACCGATCGGCTTCAAACCAAATATATATCGTATATTCGCATTCACTCACTCACTCGCTTCTCGTTCGTCGTTGTCTCTCTCTCTCATGCATAAATAATAAAAAAGCAAAGAGAAGGAATATATATCGAAGACACACGAACGTGAGCAGGGAACGGCTGAAAAAAAAAACGAAAAAAAAGTGCTGGCGATATAGGCGAAAGAAAGGAAGGGTATCCTATATAGTCAGAGAGAGAGAGAGAGAGAGAGAGAGAGAGAGAGAGAGAGAGAGAGAGAGAGGAAAAAAAGGAGGAGCTGCTTCATTTGTTGAGACAATATAACAATTCATTTTTGTCACATCCACTGTCGAAGATCGTTTTATTGTCGTCTGGGGCGAGGCAATGGTCGAGTGAGAGAGACCGGTTTTCTCGACCCTTTTCAAGAGCGAGAGAGAGAGAGAGCCCTGTAGCCAAAAGCGTAAATCTTGTCCTCCCTCTCGTGCTGCTGCTGCCGCCGCTGCTGCTGCTGCTGCTTCCTCGATGCTGGAAGCGCGCAATCGCAAATAAATTTCGGCCGGCCTCCCTTTATCATCGCGCGAATCGGATATATAAAATGCCACGCGGATCCTTTTTCTTTTCGTTTATGTGTGTGTGTGTGTGTGTGTGTGTGTGTGTGTGTGTGTCTGTGTGTACGCGTGTTTTTTCTTCGCGTTGTTGGATATATATATATATATATATATATATATATATATACATGCTGAAATTGCTATACTGCAGTCAATTTTCGTTAAGCTTTTTTTTGTAAGTTGAGTTGATATTTAATCAAAATTTTGTTCCTATGATCGAATTGTTGAAAGGAAAAAATATTCTATCGAGCGATTCGATTGTAAAAATAAATCTTTATATGCTAAAACTACGACTTTTCACTAGAATTCTAAAATTTAATTTGATTTCATAGTGACTTCTATAGATTTAAGTTCAACAAATAACGATACAAATAAATTGAAGTCAGTGTCAAGTCTACGTACCTTCATTCCGTGCATAATTAAATGAAAAGTAAAATAATAATAGAAAAAAAAATCAGCTTGAAAATAGTCGCGAATGAAAAACTGTAACAACGAGGTGTCAAAACAGTACTCAAAGCGAGAAACAGAGAGAGAGAGAAAAAAAAGAGGTACCAAAAGTCGCGTACTATCGCGGGTGGCTCATCGAAAAAGCACGCAGCCAAAGCGGTAGCCAGAAGGGAATCGAAAGTCCATTGGTGGGCGCAAAGGGGGGGCAATAAAAAATACGGTCACTTTCGGGGGCCCGATCTCGATCAGAGAACATCGCGCGCTCGCGTTTCGCGCGCGGGCGCGCGCCTCTCTCTCGGAGCTCTCTGAGCTTCGAGCTATTCGAGATGCCGATGATAAGGCCGAATCATGGATCCGGAGCAGCCAGTCACGCCGATCCATAAATCCGGCAATTTGTCCAACGCGTCCGCGATGAATTTTGATCTCCAACGCGTGCACGCTTGCGTGGTTGTGTTTGTATGTGTGTGATTTTTTTTTTTTTTTTGGCGAGTCCCATACAGCCGAAACCGATCAAATGGTGATCTTGATGCTGCGAGTTGTTTTATGGCTTATTTAGCGTTGTTTATCGTTTCGTTCGTCTGATTTTATTGCAAGTTTTATTGCTTCATTATTGTTTGTTTACTTTATTGGATCATGAGACTTCCTTTTTTCACTGGTATTACTTCAATTTGTCGTTAAAAAATTTTTGTGCATATTTTGCAATAATAACAATTACGATAGTAAATAAAATATTTTTAATATTGAATGTTTTCTGCTCAATTTTGTGAATCTTCAGACAACTCTTATCGTGATATCTAATTAGTTTTGCGTGAATTTATGATTACATGAAAATTATAAATTATGAGATTAAAATTATAACAAAACTTCATTTCATTCATAGCTACGGGCATTAAGTTCAATTTTTGTAGATAAAAATTTATGCTTACGATTGCTCCCAACAGATGGACTCCATTTCTGTAGTATATTAAGACCTCTGATAATTTTAAAAGTTATAATTTATAAAGTTATAATTTATAATTTATAAAGTTTAGTATAAGAAGTTTTCCAAACTGAATTTTTTTCTTTATTAGTAGCTTTCCAGCTACTAAACAAGCCTTTGGTACTTTGTTGTATGCAATTTTGTAGTTTTCTTGGAACCTAATTTGTATGTAATTGTTGAGTTTTATAATATATATTTACAATAAACTTTTAGATAGTTAACATTATTATTATATAATCTCACTTATCTTATGCCAAAAAAAAACTTTAATAATAATTTGAATTAAATATTGTAAAGAAACTAATAATAATAATAATTTATGCTATTAATAATACCTGATTTGGTTTCATTAGGTTTTGCATCGTTTAAAAAAAATATTTATTTAAATACATGTGCAATGTATGAAACTAACCCATTACTCAATGAAATTAAATTCTGAAGTATAATATGCTATATTGTCAGAGATCGTAGAAATTTCGTGCAAAAATACCAGCGAAAAAATTTGAGGAATTTTCAGGGAATATAGTAAAATTCAATATCATCATTATAATTTACAATCCGAAACATAAAAATCTCCATCTCACATTGATTTTTTACGAAATCAAATTGTAAATTTTCATCACTCAATTTACCGTCACACACCTATCTTCGACACTTACAATAGTTACATCCGCAGTGTCGACATTTTACAAGAAATTAGAAAAAAGTTAAAAACATTTATCTTCACGAGTCCCCAATATAATAAGCGCAGTCAACCCGTAGCTCACATACATACTGCCGGGAGATGCCGGCAAAACGCCCGTCAAGATTTCCCGGATTCCACATGAAGAATAAAAAGAAGAAGAAGAAGAAACAACAAGGCCCAGATAGAGTAAGACCGTAAAAGTTGCTTGGTGCATACCGTCACGTATAAATGAAAATATTGGCGCCGAAGTGAGCGCAAAGGCATACAAGCACACACATCGTCGAGAGCTTGCCTGTCTCTCTTTCTCTCCCGAAAAAGGTGTACAAATGTCGGACCAAGATGTGCGTATACATAGAGAGAGTCCTGTTAGATCGTCCACAGCGATTAGACGTCGGGCGAGAGATGAGGACGTGAGCCGAATCCATAAGCGTCACAAAACCCATAGGGTTTCCGGTTTCACTCTGTTTCTCGCGCGCGCGCGCTGCCCAACAAGCGCAACTTGCAGTTTCTTCTTCTTCTTCTTTTTTTCTGCGGCTGGTGCTGCTGCTAAAGCAGCGCGATTCAATAATAAATTTTTCAAAAAAATACCTGCGGCAACAGCGGCGGCTTTTATCTTTCATGTCTCTTCTAAAGCGAGTTATGAGAAAAACGCGCGCGACTCTTCATGTTTTCTGCGCGATTTAGGAGAGGTGAATTCGAGATTTCTTCTTCTTATTCTTCTTCTTCTTTTTTTTCTTTTTCCTTGCCGGGGATACGAGTTATTGCTTCGCGACGAAAGATGCGCGAACATTATTTTACTGTAAACACGTTGAGAAATGATTTTCATTCGTCTGTCGTTGACAATTTTAATTTGCCTTGTATTCATCGTGATATATGTAGTAGTAACTTAACACCTTCAAGAAAGATGACTACTCAAGAAAAGTAGCATAAAGCTAAAGGCTTTTCTTCAAACCAAAAAAAAAAGAGAGAAGTAGCTTTTTTACATTCACAAAGCCATACAGCACAGTAGTCACATATCATTTTTTTTTAATACAGTTATGCACTTCTACAAAATACAAGACAATTAGATGACTATCCTTTCGAGGCTAATAGCTATCATGACGATTGATACTCATACAGAGAAAGAGAGAGAAAAGTCGGCCCCTACAAAACGCTGCTCACACTCGATATTAGCCCACTTGGCCATTTACACAATAACACATCAATATAACTCTCTCTCTCTCTCTCTCTCTCTCTCTCTCTCTCTCTCTCTCTCTCTCTCTCTCTCTCTCTCTCTCTCTCTCT